>JACEVL010000163.1:3893760-3941260 GCA_020284085.1 Aporrectodea caliginosa | reverse complement strand
TCAGTTTTGTGTGACAGATCGTGAATGGGTACAATAAAATTTATACTTTCGCGGAACTGTGCAAAGTTTTAGGAAAAATCCTTTGAGTCTTATAACTTTAATATTTTGAATTATGAATCACGTGGGTAATCGATAGCCGTATTTTTCATGAATTTTACATCAACTAGATCCGTGTGAACAGTAGATATCTATGAAAATTTTTGCAACAGAAAATCAGGAAATGGTCATCAAATCCAAGTATCTAACAATAATGAGTCGCCAAGTCTTTTTGGCTAAGTTAAATATAATATTGCGTAGCGATTGTATACCCCAAAGTCACTATTCCCGCTCTTGGACCCCATTTGGGAAACCCACAGCCTCCAGTATGCACACCTAAAATAGAGCAACATCCTTATAGTTCAAAACATACAAGAGACAAACGAGTTTCAGTGGGATACTATTTATCGCGTATTTTGTAAACAGGTTATATAAAATTCTAACTGTAAACGCGGATAAGTTAATTATAAAACTACGTTATGCTGTTTATGCATGCATGTATATATATATATATATATATATATATATATATATATATATTGACATCCATATCTTGCATGCAAGACGCACTCATACGACGCCCTGTGATCTGTCATTATAGCAGAAGCCTCTAATACTGTCGTATATATTCATACATAAGTCTATAAATATTATATATATTTATATTATATATATATATTTATTTATATTATATATATATATGAAGGTTATCGTCACGTGAAACGGTGCTATGCTTTGGCGAAAAGGTGACGGATCCTGATATCGTTAGGAGGGTGACTGGAGAGGCACTACTTTCCCACCGAACGGCTGACCGAACGACCAACTGACCGACCGAACGACCAAACGACCGAACGACCAACTGACCGAACGACCAACTGACCGCACGACCAACTGACCTAACGACCAACTAACCGACCGAAAGACCGAACGACCGAACGACGAGCTGACCGCACGACCAACTGACCGACCGAACGACCGAACGACCGACTGACCGACCGAATGACCGAACGACCGACTGACCGACCGACTGACCGAACGAAAGACCGAAAATATCAAAAGACGCACGACGCATCGATTACTTCGTATCTTGTCAAAATATAAATACTGTGGTAATAAGTCATTGATGGCGTTAAATGACGACGACGACGACGAAGACGTCGAGGTCAGAGGGATGATGACAACACTTTCTCAGCTGCAGCAGCAGCAGCAGCAGCAGCTTAACGTAGAAGCCATTTCACATTCAAAGTCATCAAGGTTCGTATTTGCATTGATCGTCTCCGCACGTGATAGCTCTCTTTCTCTAAACCTTTCCATCCGAGTAAAAACAACCGAGCCATAGAAGCAGGTGCGGAGAGGCAACATACGTCTCATTTCGTCTGCCTGATCCTGTCTACTTGTCTCAGCTTAGCTTCTCATTCCCTGAAGCACAGGAATTAGACCAAGACAGAAGAAGCAAGTGGCAAAGACACAGACGTACGCCTTCCTACATCTGCCTGAGTCCTACTCTGTAGTCTTCAGCGATAGAGACGCCACTTATGTATAGAGCGACACGAGCTGCAAGGAGCGCGATCAGCGAATATCTTCTATACATATTCGTCCATGGTTCGAAAGCAGCGTCCGGAGCGGCGGAGACACGGTGCGGCTACAGCATGGATTTGATAGAACCGGTCTGTCTTAGGATCGTCGCTACTCTGCCTCTGAGGCAAACTGAAAGATGTCTACGGCACCTTTAACCGAAAGCAAAGGCAGCAACGTCATTAACAACAAGAGGACATGAACTGGTGTTCTATTGCAATGGCGCGTCTGCCGAAGATGTTGCTCTGTGATCAGTGTCATAAGTTACTATGGTTGATTACAACGTTCATCATCACATCAAAGACAGGTGAGGAGTGCTTTCATCTTCTCTTTGGTTGGTTGCTGTTTAACGATGCTGTTTCAACACAAAGATGATTAGCGTCGCCCTCCTCCTTTCTCCAGGCTTGGTACTGGCACTGACGTCTACTCGTTTCTGGACAATTGGGATTTTACTTGCGCTGTCTGAAGTAACGGATCACTGAAGCGATTCGAATCCTAGTCTGTCTGTAGAGAAAACATTTGTCTGTGTCTCTGTACGTCTTAGTGTTCGTCTCTGTTTGGCTGTCTCTTTTTGCTTCGGTGTCTCGTGGACCATGTTATTAACCCTCTGTCCTGGTCATTCCTGACATGTAGTTAAGGCAGCAAAGCTCCGTTCGTCCTTCTAAGACGACCCTATGAAGAACGGGTAAAGCAGAATGCTACTAAGATCAGCGTCAATTAAATTCCTGAGAGTAAGTAAGTAAGTAGGTAAATATATCCCTTATTCAACCAACTGCTAACTGCACTTTGGTGTACACTAAAGTGACAATTCAAAATGGAAGGAAATCAGTGCACTTTAATCAGGATATCGTTCGCATTCACTTGAACTCAAATCACTGTAGTCCATGTAAACCAGTTCTGATCCAGTCTGACCTATTCAGGAAGTTTGACCTATTCCGGATGTTTGACCTATTCCGCATGTTTGACCCATTCCGGATGTTTGACCTATTCCGGATGTTTGACCTATTCCGGAAGTTTGACCTATTCCGGAAGTTTGACCTATTCCGGATGTTTGACCTAAATCCGAAAGACGACGACAATTTTCTTGTACATTTAATCCACGTGACTGGATCCGTATTTATTTTTATAGACTCTTTTTGTGTGTATATGTTTCAGCAATGTGCATATCTGCTCGGCATTAACTGCTTCACTTTGGTGGTGATTCAAGAGTCAGCATTTTACTACAGCTTTGTTATGCATACAGCGTACAGGTCTTTTCCCTTCACGGACTGAAATTGCTCGTCGTTAATGCAATCCATGTTCTTTATACCTCAACCGTTGCCATGGCATACGATTATGGTCGCGTTTCATTCGTATTGCCTCATCATCTTCTGTGTCGGACAAAAGCCATGCCTATCCATAAACTCCGGGTTTATCTTAATTTCTCCAAAAGCTACAGAACCGTCAACTCATGGCATTCATGCTGTAGGCTAACCACCAAATCATGGCATTCATTCGTTAATGTACATCTCCTTACTCGTTAATCTTGGCTTTGTGATGCAATCGTATTGAGGATTGTTTGACGGGTAATAGATTGTAACCACGTTACGAGGATTCACTATTGGTCTCATTTTTGCTTCTCGCTTTTTCGTCATTCTGCATGCTATTGTAGTATTGTAGTTAAGACAGATTTCATCTTTGAGTAAGACTTATTAGCAACCCGTTTTCCTCGAAGTACTTTTTCTTTTTACCAGGGTGAAATGTGTTTGAATTGAATATGTTTTGCTACATTTCTTCTGTAGCCTACGAAGTTTCCCAGCTGCCTGTACCAAGACTGTGAGCTATTTTTAAGGCATAGCTACACGGATGTCGCTGTATTTTAATAATGTGGCAGAAACACTTTAATAATGTTGGAAATTTTGACTAAGCAATAAGCTAAGTATGATTTGAGTTGAAATGTTTCACTCTGTTTCACACATCACAGCAAAGGTTATTTTGCGGAACAGTATGCAATATTTTTACAGTCGTAGCTGTTTGACCTGCTCGATCAGCTTCCAACTAGAAAGTTTATAAATGCTTTTGAGCATGCCAATAGAAAGCTCTGGTTTGACTTTCATCGCCTTAAAAAATATGAATGATTTGAATTCAACCCGGAATCGAATCCACACAGTGGTTCAGTCATTTTTGACCTTCCCTTTCCCAATCGTCGTGGCGCAATATGCGATTAGAAGCACTGAATTGAGAATTCTGGTTATGTAGGCCTACATATTGCACAATGGCAGGAAATTGTCTTCCTTACCAAGCGGCGTATCGATTTGTACATCAGAGGAAATATGTTGCCCGTTATTCGGATCCGATCTGGGACTGACGTAGAGCTATGCAGAGACAAACAAGCAAGATGCTACAGGCTGACATAGACGCAAACTAGGTCACTCAGTCGCTTAGCTAAAGCGATTAATCTCATTTTCGAGCATCGAATTGTACATGGGCTGACCGCGTTGGTAATTTGTTACGAGAATCATGCATGGGCGTAGCCAGAAAAACACTTCGAAGGGGGTTTTAAGATTGGGGGGTCCATTGAAAATCGTCGCAAAAGTCCAGTTTTTTGTATTTTGCATGTAAAGCATATAAAAAATGTTGAAACTTATCTGGGGGGGTTTGAACCTGTAAAACCACCCCCTAAATACGCCCATGGGAGAATGCATAACTGGCTTGAAGTAGGTAATGGTAATGTTAATTGCAAATTCATATGGCGCCACTTCAAGCGAGATTCATCAGGCGCTCCAAGTATATATGGCGGTGGGTTGATACGTGTGTGGACTTGGAAGGTGTTATCAGAGGTTTTCTTAGTTTGTTTATGGTGGTATAGCCTTTAGAAGCATCTTCCGCTCTATTATTGTTATAACGAATAATGCTCTCTGCCATAATGGGAGGGGGTCAGTGTCGCTACGGTTGATCACTGGCCCTTGTCGAATCATGATTAGACAGAGACAGATATGGAGGCATAAAAGCGACAGAGACAGATAATTGGACGGAGACAGAGACACAGAGAGAGGAAAGTACACTGACAGAGTCACAAACATTCAGAGGATATATCCACATAAGTACAATTGTTTCCGGTATGCATTGTTTGATTACCTTTATATAATAGAGTATTATTGTTCTGTCCCTATGGCCTTCTGTAAGTCTTTCTTTCCGTCTTCTGCTTGTGAATTTCTTCTGCCGCCGATATTATCCTCTCAGTGTTTGTGACTCTGTCAGTGTACTTTCCTCTCCCTGTGTCTCTGTCTCCGTCCAATTATCTGCATCTGTCGCTTGTATGCCTCCATATCTGTCTCTGTCTAATATGCAAGCAGTGGCAGGTGAAATCATACCTCTCAGGGCGCAACTCAGATAGTGATATTTGGTTCCATCAAGTCTGACTGGTCCAGGGTCATGCTTGGTCTACAATCAGCTTTAAATGCGACGACTTGGCTGTTCGTCATGTCATGTGGGGTGCGGTGGTGTAGGGGTATGTTCGGTGCCTTGCAGCCGGAGGGTTGCGGGTTCGAATCCACCTCAAAGTCGCCGCGTAGGGACCCTGGGCAAGTCCTTCACTCGCAATTGCTCATGCGCTTCGGCGTGAAACTCCGATTCAGTGTCCGCGCTGTAGTCGGGAGCACCTCTGAGTAGAAATCTTGAAGGGAAGCTATAACAAGTGCTCATACATACATACATACATACATACATACATACATACATACATACATACATACATACATACATACATACATACATACATACATACATACATACATACATACATACATACATACATACATACATACATACATACATACATACATACATACATACATACATACATACATACATACATACATACATACATACATACATACATACATACATACATACATACATACATACATACATACATACATAAATACATACATAAATACATACATACTCATTTTCATGTAGGAACAGTTGCGCTGGTTACCTATATGCAAAAGCGCATGCATTGAGTATTCGATGATTACGAGTAATTGCCTATAGTAGGCTGTAATTCATCTTATCTTAAGGAGAGTTATGTCTCAGTCTCTTCCAACCCTGGTCGCAGATTCCTCCGCTCTGCTATACGCAAGGTCATTTGGTTGTTTCATCGACCAGGACTTCCACGGTCCCGGATAGAAGTCTTGCTGTGGTTTACCCATCCATGTGGAATAAACTGATTGCCTAACAACCTGCTACCTGAACCCCTCAGCCTCTCTTTGTCTCTTTTCGCAAGTGCTTGAAGACCATTCTATTGTATTCTATCAGAGCGACCGATCCGGGTTAGAATTGGAGCTATCCACGATGAGTTCTTGTTGAAGTCGCGCTATATAAATTTGAAATTACAAGTACATGTACAACCGCAGATAGATGAAGACACATAGATTGAAGAGTAGAAACAGAATCACCGACGGTGATTGATGCCGATACACCAGGCAGACAGACACACACAGAGGCAGAGAAAGAGATAGAGGCACACAGAGAAAGAAAGAGAGACAGAGACAGACAGAAATATATTTATATAGACTATATATATATATATGTATGCATATATATATATATCGTATATATATATATATATATATGTGTGTGTGTGTGTGTGTGTGTGTACATAGACTATATATAGATAGAAAGAGACAGACAGACAGACAGACAGACAGACAGACAGATAGATAGTAGAGACAGGACTTGTGTCGTGCAGTGATCGTCTTTGGTTGGTCATTGGACGTTGAAGGTGATAAGTCAATGACGACCGTCCATCTACAATCAATTTGGCATTTATTAGACAGACGACCCACTGCAGCCACAGTCAATGCCATCGGAGGGAGATATAATGCACGAGAGGAACCAGCATCAGCATCCCTCTCCAATCTGCGTCTCTACCGCCAATTCTCCATCTCCAAATCCTCCCTCTCAATCCACAGTCAATCCACTTCATCCAAATCCCATGGAATCTCCAAACTCCAGGTTATCCTCTCTTCTGCGTCCTGTGTCCGGCTGTCTTTGTTCTGGTCGTTGTTTGTGTGTCTGTTTCTCCGTGTCTGTCTGTGTCTCCGTCTGTTTGTCTCTGTCCTGTGTTCTGTTTGTTTGCATAATGCATGGGATGGCGGCGTTGCCTAATGAAGCGCTTACTGGTTTTGAGGAGACGGGGATTCGGACAAGTGAATCGACCTCGTCTTAGACGGAAGGACGGACGGACGGAACGGAGCTTTGCTGCCTTAACTACACGGAATGAATGACCCGGCTCATGACATGTGCCACGAGACACAGTAATAAAGACACACAGACAGACACACAGACAGACACACAGACAGACAGACAGATGGACACACACAGAGACACATAGACAGACAGACACACAGACAGACACATGGACAAACACACAGAGAAACGCACACAAAGACAGACGCATATGTACAGGCAATATAGAAAAGACGTTTAAGACTGAAACAGCGATAGAAGATACAAAGCAGTAGCAGAAGACGGAAAGAGAGTCTTAAAAGAAGGTCACAAAGGCAGAACAATAATACTAATTTACATTGTACTCCTCCTCCTCTTTCTCCTACTTACCTACCTACTTCTAATTGTTTTTACTTCTTTTTTTTCTTCTTCTTCTTCTTACTCTGTACTCCTCCTCTCTTTCTACTACTACTACTGTTGTTGTTACTACTACTGCTGCTGCTGCCGCCGCTGCTGCTACTACTACTACTACTACTACTACTACTACTACTACTACTACTAACAATAATAATAATAATAACACCAGTACAATTAATTAAAGACATAGGCCTACTAGTACTAGCAGGAAATCAATAATTATATTCAATCTTTTTGACTGAGCAAGTTCTACTGCATTTGCAAGCGACCGAGAAAGATGCACGTGAAAACGACGATTGTGTTTTCCAATGGAGAAGAAGATTAGAAGAAGGAAAAGAATAGGAGGATAAAGAAGAACGACAAAGAATCATAGCCTTGGTGGATTTAACCGAAGTAGATATATGGTCGTGTAACGATTTCTTCGCAAGGAATTTGCTTCAATGTCAATCAATAGAAATGCCCATCTCCGATAGGAGGAGGAAGGAGTGGAAGAGGAGGAAGAGGAGGAGGAGAGGAGGAGGGATGACTGGGGAGACAAAGGGGAATAGAGATATCAAGATCGACGTACGGAAAATTGTATCATCTTCATAGGGCAATAGTGCTTCACTGTCCCCTCGTATAATTGGCCAATCATATCATTGATTCTCCGGTGAGTATGATGAAACGAAGTTCCTTTGCTCTGCGATAATATATAGATATCTTTCTTTACAGAGAAGATGAATATACATCGGATAATATATATATGAAACGATCCTTGGGAAAGGAATATCGGTCAGCGATAAGCAGGGCCCGACGGGACTGAGATTGTGGGCTGAAGTTACAGACTTAAAAAACATGAATGTCGTCCTTGAGTTCAAAGCCTTGTCAGCTGAATTTACATGTTGAATCGCTAAGGTCATGTACGTGAAAACCTGAATTCAACAACTATAATGTAAATTAATACATGATTTATATAGCGCATGTTCAGGCTAGCTATTCAGAAGCTCTTCTAGCCCTGTTGCCTTGGGACGACAAGATTGGAAGGAGGTGAGATGGTAAGCATTAGCGTTTGAAGGGTTTAGTCTGACAGAAGTTTGAAGGTTATGCAGAAGTTTGAAGGTTATGCCCCGATGTGATTACTTTCTCACTGGTTTCGTGCGATTGGCATTTTTGGCTCTTGAGAGAGCAGGAAATTGAACCCCATATCCACCATGGCCTCACCGTTGGTAACTAAATTGATTACTTCTTAGCAGAAGAAGAAGAAGACGCAGAGGAAGAGCATTCCCTTAAGCTAGCATGAGAGGCAGACATGGATATGAAGTGCTAGCAACTTCATTTTTTAACATCGGCATATGATGGCGTGTAACCAGTTCTTTCCATGGTCGTCGCCGCATCTTTCCACCAACAGTGTACGGTCAGTGCACTCTTTATAGCTGAGTTGACTAAGGGATACGGATGTGGCAAAATCTCGTAATAAATTTCTGCCCTGGTGGGGCTTTGAATCTCCGACCTCTTAGTTGATAGTCCAGCGCACTAACCAGCAGATTGTCGTGCGCTTCTTAACAGAACATAGGTCTAATCTAGTAGGCCTATAGATAGTTTAGTCACCATATACTGATCATAACATTTATTTATAAAAAACAACAAATCGATTCACTGTTTTTCTATCCATCAGTACCAAAATAGCATTTTCTCTGTTTGACCTACATGTACAAGATATAATCTTTGATAGCATCATAATCATCACCAGCAGCTGCGGCATTATCATCGTCGTCATCATCTCTTACGCGAAATAAGACGAAGACAAGAAAAATGAATAGAAAAAGATCAATTGAAGGGGAAAAGCGACAGAGAGAAGAAAAGGAAAACGAATAGGAAGAAGAGAAGCAAAAGAACATGAAAAGTACCGTAGCTATAGAAGAGTAGAAGAAGTAATAAACTTATAGAAGACAAAAGGGAAGACGGAAGATGCACAGAATGAGTAGAAAAACATGGTTAAAAGGAAGAAGAGGAGAAGAAAGAATGATAGAAGAAAGAAAAGAAGAAGGGAGATGAACAGAATGAAGAGAGGAATATGGCTAAACGGAAGAAGAGGAGAAGAAAGAAAAGGACTACCAACAGATTCAATAGGAGTAGGACAATGGGTAGGAGGAAAAGGGAGAAGGAAGGTGAACGTAAGAGCGAATAGGAGAAGGAAAAGGAGGAACAGTCAGAGCAGAGACTTTTGAATTATCGTACTAGTCGACGGGATTATAACGAGAGTTCATTATGCTGCCAAGTCAACCCCGAACATCTGCACGCTCTCGTCAATATCTCGTCTTTATATCTCTTCTGTTTCGTAATGACAATGTTTTATCGAGCAAAATAATTGAATTTCAACGGCATCGAGACCCGAACTGCGGTCATGACGCCGAGGGAAGACTTCCGTGGTCTACAGAAATCGCATGAATCGTTTTCGCTCGCCTGATCGTCAATGGAATTCCATTTAGAAGTCTTCACGGAAACAAATTATCGCCTTCGCCAAACCCGTTTACGGCTGAAAATTCAGCGAAGATCCTTAGTGTAACTTAATATTATATTCGCGATGCGACGCATCATCGGTTTCCGTTAAAGTAAGACAGTGAACTGAGATACTTCAGCTATTCGCAGTTTCTGATCCTCTTGCGTTCTCGTTAGCGTAACAAAGTTTCTCGTAAACGTAACACGAAGTAATGATGTTTCTATTTTGGATTATGAGGTATCGAACTTTAGGAAGCTCTGCTGTGCTTCAGTATAGGACAATTTGTAAATACGTAGCCTAAACTTTGTGCCTATTTTAATTCTGCACATGGATTTGACTTCCAAATGATTGGAGCTGTCGATGATCATTATCTAGAAAATTATTTACAGACGTCAGACAGTCTTTAAAAACTGTAAAAATCCGATCAGTTATCACTTGATGGTCATTCTGCCTGATCACATCTGACAAACCTCATTCATCACACGGGATATATGAACTGCTAAAGCGATGCCCGAAGAAAAATTACATAATTATGATACTAATAAATTAAATAATATTATATGTAATTGTAAAGCACGTTATAAAATAAAAGATATGTATTTCATATTTACAGAAGTGGACAGCCTTCTTTCTTCTATAGGTGATCTAGATTTTTTTAAGTGGCCACGTTTGTATTTTTTGTCTCAGTGTCTGTATTCATTGGCTTTTGGAATATGCGTGAATCGCAAATACTCTGAATGTTGAATAATGAACCTAAGTGTGGCTTGGTGTTGGTGCGTCACTGGTTAATGCCTTGTGCGTTAGACACCGGTGCGATATAAATTATATGCCTAGTTTACAATATAATTCTCAAATTGAACGTGCTTTTGGAAACGCGAGTAAACGCGAGTAAAAAAAACTTCGATGGATCTGCAATCAGTAGCTGTCTGAAATATTCGTGAATCTAAACATTTAAGTGAATCTTACAGCATTGTTTGATGAAAAATTTAGGCTATCAAACCAACGAACACTTCTGCTAAACTCTTCCGGTTCTGTTTTCGTGTGCCTTTGATTATTATTGGCGATATCTTTAAACTATATAAATTCTGATTGATTGATTGATTGATTGATTGATTGATTGATTGATTGATTGCAGTGTCACAGTGCATTTTCCCCAAGGACTGGAGAGGCACTTGGTATGAAAACCGATTGGGGGACATCGCCATTGGTATGACAAACATCACTCAGAAAGGAGTCTGCGAGGACTCGAACCAAAACTACTACCTGCTCGAAAACCGGTAATCAACTTAATGACAATTCAGTTCATACTTGCCGAAAATTGAGTCATAAGTTGAATAGATCAATAGGCCATAATTTTAAAATAAAGCCCTATTTGGAATATGTCTAGGTCTACGTGATTGGAAAATTGATGCATAATTTGATAATTATTTCAGAACTTTAAAAATGGTCCATACTTTAAAATATATACTACTATCATCTGAAGACCGATTTAAACGCCAACTTTCAAAATTAAAGAAACAATTATTCTTGTAAAGACAACGGTTTTGCACCTGATATGAAATAATTATGTTCTCTTTTGAATCAAATCGTGCATTTGCCGTGCACTCTATTTAATGAAGCGAATTACGATGGTGTATACGCTGTCGTATCATCGTCATATCATTCTGATCGTATTCATCTTCCTCTCTTTGAACTTTCAGTGATCTCGGTTGCCATCAGTGCCTATTCATCGAACAACGACACATCAACGTTCTACAGTATCGAGAAAGTAACAACAAATGACTTCTCATTTCTACACAGAAATATATCCAATATTCAAATTTAATTATAAATACCTTTCTTAGGATAACATACACTTAAATTCATAATCAATTAATGTAATAATCAGTGAGCAGATCATACAGAGGTTTAATCATGACATAAATGAACTTTTAAGTCCTGAGACAGACATACATTACAGCCAGGCGAAAATAAATGTTTTAATTAAACGTAGTGTCAACAAAAGGTTCTATCAATCACGAATATCTTCTAATCGGAGTTGTTGACTAACAATTAAAGCATTAGAGGCATAGAAGAGGTTGGACAATAGTATTAGTAACATTAGTAGGCCTACTGCTTCTACTACTTCTTATCACTACTACTGTTACTGCTATTAGTAGCAGTAGTAGTAAAAATAAGTAATAGTAGAGGTGGTAGAGGTAGTAATAGTAGTATTGGTGGTGGTAGTAGTAGCTGCTGCTGCTGCTGCTGTTAATATTGTTGTCGCTTTACAATGGCTTCATGGAATCCAAATCATTGCTGATGCGAAGGTCCGTTAGTAATTCAATGATAATGTGCAATGAATGTCTAGAGAAAGTCCTTTCAACGAGTTATGTAGGTTTGATGGAACAAAAGAAAATATTATTTGTGGTCTATCCGAGTGTTGGCAGGGTGCCGTCATTTATCATTGCTTCCACGATGTATGCAAATGAACGTGTTAATATCCTTGTGTATAATATATTGTGTATAGGTTTCTGTGTCAGTGAAAATACGTTAGAATTCGTCTGTTCCAAGATCAACATGGAAACTCTACAGTATACACTAGTCAGAGGTATGTATATAATTATGTTCATACGTGTACGTTAAGTGCTTCTGAATCGTTGCAAGTGCTTCTGAATCGTTGCTTCGAGTCATCGACTGCTTACGAACTACGGCACTCAAATCTCTATTATTATTATTATTATTATTATTATTATTATTATTATTATTATTATTATTATTATTATTATTATTATTATTATTATTATTATTATTATTATTATTATTATTATTATTATTATTATTATTATTATTATTATTATTATTATTATTATTATTATTATTATTATTATTATTATTATTATTATTATTATTATTATTATTATTACATGCGTATATATTTATACATCAATATATGCTTGCTTATTTGTGTATGTATGAATGTATGTAGACCGATGTATGTAATTATGCATGTATGTTTGCATGTGCCTGGGCTCTTATGGAGCTCATTTTAATAACCTCCCGAAAGGTAGTAGTATCTCGCTCAATTGTTTTACACAAACTGGCGAGCGCTTACCTAGATGAAAAGCAAACGCATTATGACAAATCTTTCAGTCAGTTTTAAACGCAAAAGACGATGAGCACGATAGCACAATATTTTGTGGCTGAGGCGTAATGAAGCGTGACTTTCCTTTTAAAAGTCAAACTGAATACGATTATTTCTTAATCACTTGTCGATTACAAACTTAGAACAGTCATTGTATCTGCTTAGTAGTCGAAAAAGGGCAAACTATCTGTTAATTGCGCAACTGGTTAACTGATTGATAGTTTCAGTTCAAATAAGTATAGGCTTAAATCAGTGTAAATCAGTGTAAATCAGTGTAAATAAGTAAAAATCAGTTATACATGCAGGCATTGTAAAATTTCGTAAAACTTAATCACTTCATGGGGGACCCGATAGCGCATGGAGAGCGAGAGGTACCGAGTTTGGTTTGAGGTCCGTAGGGCGGACATGCTTTGTAGGCTGCTATTAGCGCCGTGTATTGCAGGCTGTCTGTTCTGTTAGTAGTTAAGATTTATGTCTTTTGTCATTTGTGTTCTTGTGAATTGTTTCAATTGCATAACTGTACACTGTAACCGGTTTCGGTTTGTCAACCGAATTGTTTCAATAAACGAAAATATTATTATTATTATTATTATTATTATTATTATTATTATCATTATTATTCATCGACTTGATTATCTTATTAAACGTTCCGTCAAATTATTACCAACTAGCTGTAGATAGAATTCCGTATGTCTGTAGAAGTAGTAGCAAAACAGTGAGAAGGCAAATCAGCCACTGGAGGTGCTGTACGGAAGATGCTTGCCTTTAAGGCTAGGCCCCTACTCCTACCACGCAACAATTTCAGGCATTGGTGTGCACGAAAAGTGTGTGGCCTCCACAGTGATTGTCCTGAATGACCATCTGTTTCGTCTGCCCAGCCTATAAGACACAGTGCTGTTTATCGTGGCGCAAAAATTGCATTCGATGTAAGGAGAGAGATAAGACGTCGGAGGGAGAATAGGTTGAACAGCGATGAAGTGATTGGTTATCAACAGTTGACCCTCCGGAAATTGGAAATGATTGGTTTGAATGAAACCAGGCCAATGACGTAGACTATTAGGGCAATAATAAATATTTCAGAGCGTCGTTCCTGCTTACGAGAACTTATTATAGGGGCCAGGAATTCCAAGGGACCTTTCAATACATCCCTGCATAAATCAAGCGTTGTCTTGACTGACGACGTTGCCTGACGTCTTCCACGGATGCTCTGTGTTCATACTGCGCTGCATGCCTCTGTCCCTGTGTTCCGGAATAAAACCGGTTCAGTATTACTATTACGGACTACCGTACCTTACCCAAACATACAGCTATGTTTCTATATTTATTGGGACCATAGCTTATCCCCATCGTGCTACTGATGGCATATTATAGTCAACCGTGGGCCCGATGTGGGCCAAAATGTCAGAGAAGCAATCAGTGGTGCTGAATAGGATACCACATCGAGTGATAGTGACAGAGTTAGGATAGTAATAATGCCATGCATGTATTAAAAGCACCGGTTATATATAATAGGCGACGAAATGACTGTCGGAATGGGATTAGGCCTATTAGAGTGCCTGCTATTATGGCCTATCACTTTAATTCACTTAAGGTGAACTATATAGCGACACCTATTAACGACAACGACACCTATCAGCCTACGGGCTATTATTATTATTATGATTGTTATCGGAAATGCGTAACTTGCGCAGTCACGTAAAACTGCGAATTTGAGTTGAGTTCATTCGGTCTTTACTTCTTATTTTCACTTTTCGGTTATTCATTCTTCTCTCTTTTGTTCGGTCATTCCTTCCTTCCTTCTTTCATTCGGTCATTTTAGCCTTTCTTCATTTGTTCGGGCCTACATAGACCCATACAGCCACATTTATTGCGCCCGCATAGGTCTGCAGCAACAAGTAGGGAAAGGGAGTCACGGATAATGACTGTTAGGGAGCCAATATAAATTCCTGCTAAGTAATTATTGAACCGTGTTGTCTACGTTGTGTAGATCCGAGCCAGCCTGTTGCCTGTCCGTTTTCCGAGGCCTTTCACTTCCAGTATAACAACAACAGCGGTGGCCTCTGCTCCAATCCGTCGTCCTACGTCAAACCGTGTGCCAGCGTCACGCAGCTGAGGCTGCACTTCCGCCGATGCTCAGATGCAGCCTATTCTTACGAACGAGGTCAGGTCAAAAGGTCACGATCGTTATCGTAAACTAAAAATTTCTAGAGCGCTACTCTAAGCGAAGAGCAGGGCATAAGCTTATTCAATAACGCTGCGCTGATCGTCAAAGTTCTTCATCGCTGATTGACTGATTATATTGGTTCACGTATTCAATTTAGCAAAGGTTGTCGCTGATCTTCATTCATTCATTCTTCGTTTATTGAATCCCCCCAAAAAATCAGTAAAATAAAAAATATAGACATGAAACACTGACATGGGTATTGAGAAACAACCGGTAGACCCAGAAGGAACAGAGTTCCGCTTGAATAGGGTCACCAAATTAAAGGCAGTACAGATGGCGACGAAGAACAGTCGTCTTTCTAATTAAACATGCATCGAAGTCTTAAGTATGACAACAACAAAAAATTGGATCATATACATGATCAACTGAACAGAGAGGTGAGAGAGTTAAACTTAACTAAGCTATAAAACAAGTTACAAATTACAGTCGTGTGTCATTTAAGAAACTGTGCAGTTGTTGTTTAAATAATTGTAAAGTCAGCAAACATCGAATATGAACAGGTAATGTATTCCATACTAATGGTCCATTGCATTTAATATTGAAAAACTAGTATTAGTTCGAGCGAAAGTCACTATCGAAATGTATCTTGGGATCTTGTATTATATGAATGAATTTGATAGGAGTGCAAGACATAACCATCAAAAACTTGGGGCAATAATTTCCGTTCATATTTATACATAAATTCTGCAATTAAGAATTTATTTACAGATTCTATTTTTAGAATCCTTAGTCTTGAGAACAAATGATCAGTGTCATCTTTATAATATTGTTGAGGCTTTTAGAATTGGTTTCGCAACTACAGAGCACTTCATCAAAACTCACCGAGTTTTTTTGATCGATTTGGAGTTATCACAGTCAGGTTTTTACCTTTATGCGAATTTATAGCGTACATTATGAAAATATTATTGAGCAAAACTCGCTCAATGCCTGAAAGAAAGTAATTGATAGTTTCTGTAAATTTTCCAGAAAAATTTGTTTTTTTCTCAGAATCAGTATCTGTGGATTGAGTTTGAAAATGTGCTCCTCAACTGTTCTTTTCATTTCAATCTAGTTTTCACTGATTCATCTTTCAGTTTTGTATTGATCGAATCGATTAGTTTGACTGTTTCTTTGATCATTTGGATATTTCTGCGTCAGTCTCAATAATATAATCCAATCTAATTTGCCCCATTAGAACTATACCTATTATAGTGCTGAACAGTATTATCCAAGCCCAAAGTCAATACAGTATGTAGTCTCTAAGCGTCTATAACTATAATCGTGCATTGATGTATCTTGTTGCGTCTTGACAGCAAGTTATTAAATAAACGAAAATACAATACAATACAATACAGTTATCGACCTGGAGTGTCTGGCGACGTGGAAAGCGGGAACACATGAGTACATCTTTGGTCGTCAACGGGGCAAGGATTTTTTCGACAAGGACAGTCAATACAGATGTATGGTAAGCGTCTCTTTCTATCTCCCTCCTGCTGTTATCATCAGGGAAAAATGGCTCTGTCTTTTTCTGTCATCGGTCTTCTAAATCTCTCCTGATAGCTCACTGAGCTCAATAGTGCTGTGGTTAGCGTGCTGGACAGTCAAACGAGTGGTCGGGTTCAAATTAGTTAAGGTTTAATACTTTGTACTATTACGTTAATAATTGTACATGTACTTTACTTATATTATGAATGCTCTGTACTAGATAACCTCTGTTAACCACCTAGCAACAGACTGCGTATATAGATGGCCCTAACCAGCGGGACCCTGGTCCCTTCTGGGTTCCCTTTTGTGACCAACTCCTCTTTGTTCTTTGTACAGCGAAAGTGTTACTGGTTAATGTTTGGAACAATCAAATTGATGGTTATGGTTATGGTTAAATCCCCGTCAGGGCAGAAATTTGGTTCGAGATTTCTGCCCCACCTGCGACCCTAGCCAACTCAGCTATAATGAGTACACTTACCATACACTGTCGGTGGGAAGATGGAACGGCGAGGGAGCGGACTGGCCATCCGCCTTCATATGCCGAGGGTTACAGTCGGAACAGTGAGCAACAAGGAGGAGCTGTAAGTGTGAGGACGAAGTAATTAGCGTTGGAAGATAATGTTAGGGGAGAAATTAACCGTTTGAGTTGATGCTGGACCTGTTGCTGAAACCGATTTGAATCGCGTTTGGAGGTTGATCATATACAGCGACTTCATGATCATGACGTCATGATCATGACGTAAAGATCATGATTTTGTCCGGATCCACAGCTGTGCATGCGTAAGTAATCTCCACCATAACAATAATGAGCTTCTCTGAGAATGAATAACCAGTTCTTTGGCCATTCGTGAATAATTCAAATATCGGTTTATAACCTTCCGTTATTGCGGCTCTTTCGCCAGAACTCAGTGGTGCAACGACGAAGAGCGTTTGCAGAAATTACGACAAACTGGACTGAAAATGTCTGCATTAGCAAACGCCACTGCTTCGAGATGACACCATTTATAGGCAGCTGGCTAGTAGTATATTCCAGTGTTAAACGACATAATATGGCTGCCTGGGCTGTTGACGTCAACCTTACCTTATTGCTATACTGGCCCGCCGAGAGGGGGCAGAGGACAAAAATGCCCAGGGGCCCGGCGACTTTTAGGGGCCAGGCTGGACTCGCAGTGAGCTTAGCCGAAAAATATTATAAGCTCAAGTAAATTATGTTTACGAAGCAAGACAGACTGAATGTTGTCTTGCAACTCTTCTCTGTAATCGAATATGATCTGGCAAATTCATTTAACTATAAACGATTTTGCTGCAGCTAAATCCAGAAAAGTTGCTTTCTGATTAGTATAAATTTTGAAAATTACAATTTTAAAATTGGCAACTGAATAGTTGCATACACAAATATAATATCGTACTTTTCGCACTTTTATTATTTTAATTTTTTAAATTTCTCATCAAGGCTAAAGATAGTTTAGAGACCCATGACTGCTCTGACTAGGGGCTCGGAATTTCTGTTGACGCCCCTGCAGCTATATATGTAGGACACGGTAGCGGATCGGTTTGACCTGTAATGCGGAGAGTTGATCATTTGAGAGGACTGACAGCAACCGTCTCAGAAGAGGCGGTTGCTGTGTACTACCTTACGCAAGTCATTCACTCACAATTGCTCAATACCATCGATCTATGCTTCGTCATTAGGTAGTGTCGCTTAATAAATGCACAATACTAAATAATATTATAAGCTACATGTAAATCGCTGGTTACCACTCTTGCTGACGCCTACATTTAGTTGCAGCCAGTATCGTCATCATCGATACCGAGAATATTCTTATTAATCTGTTTGTTTGTTTGTTAACAGGTGCATGCCCTGAGCTTAGTTTCCAAGTGGCGCTTGCTTCCTGTGATCTGTCTTTCATCACATGACTCACACACACACACACACACACACACACACACACACACACACACACACACACACACACACACACACACACACACACACACACACACACACACACACACACACACACACACACACACACACACACACACACACACACACACACACACACACACACACACACACACACACACACACACACACACTCTTTTTCGTGTCTTTGTCTCCGTCTCTCCGTCTCTATCTCTGTCTTTGCACTCTGTCTCTGTCTGTCTGACTCTTTTCTCTGTGTCTCTCTCTCTCTCTCTATGCCTCTCTGTGTCTGTTTGTCTGTCTGTCTCCTTCCCTCTCTCCTCTCTCTCACTCTTCTCTCTGTCTGTCTGTCTCTGTCTGTCTCTGTCTGTCTCCCTCTCCCACTTCCTCTGCCTCTCCCGCTTCCGCTCCATTTCTCCTTCTCTCTCTCTCCCTCTCCCTCTCTCTGATCTCTCTGCCTCTCTCTCTCCCTCTCTCCTCTCCCTCTCCCTCTCCCTCTCTCCTCTCCCTCTCCCTCTCCCTCTCCCTCTCCCTCCGTCTCCCTCTCCCTCTCCTTCTCTATCTTCTTTCTCTCTCATCGCCGCCGCTTGAGACGTTGTCCGTTGGGTGTGTTGACTTATCAGAAGAGGCAATTGATTCAGGATAATTTAGAACTATGTTTACCATCGGACGCTGCTTCACTGCTTCCCTTGTCGCCCAAGATGGCGATCCATTGTGTCGCTGACGACGTACTACTTCTCATCGCGGACGGTCTTTGTGTTTGCAGATGTACCGCGTTCTCGGAACCATCGTGTATCTATCCGCCTCTGCGGACGCCTCCTGCCGCGGTCTACGCTCCCCGAAGGACGGGCCACTCGTCATGGAATTCACCCAGGGTATAATTACACGTCAGATACAAGCAAACAAGTAAGTAAGTTCTCTTTTATGCAGCTGACGAGCGCATATACGCGTGCTATAAAAAGGATGAGATGACCGTTACGAGAAGGTGACGAGCACGATTAGCACGGAAACGATCGCTATCTACATAGAAGACGAGAAATTGTGTAGTCTCTTGAGCTAACCCCAGCAGACGCTACGGGTATGAAGCGTTAGCGTCTTCATATGTTTCAGGGACTTTATGTTTTCACTCGTTATTCTGGAGCGGGTGGTAGTCCTTCCTGTGATCTTCTTTCATCACATGACCGAGTTTGTTCTCTCTGGGGCCCTTTGGAACAGAATTATCCTGCTATCTTTCTGTTCTAGATCTAGAACATTTCCTTAAATCCTGCTAAATGTTCTGTTGGGCGGTCGGTAGCAGCAATCTTGCTTTCAGTTAACTAAACACCGAACGCATATATACTAACCGTAAGCAAATAACAGGGTCTTTCTTATGCTGTAATGTATATGAAGATGTCTTGCTGTTAGAAACGATGGCGCTATATAAATCCAATGCGTTGAGGACTGTGCTTGCACTTCGTGTTGGCAGTCAATATTTGCGCGGACTGACTCTTCAATCGGTCCATTCATCTGCAAGATTTGCGATAGATTGCAGAGACCAGAGACTGATGACCCTATCAGTCGCTCCATTCTCTCTCGTATTTGCATAGCGACAGTAGCTCATGTATCTCTTGACAGGACATTAAGCGATGATGCGAAGCAATTGTGCGTCTTGTTCAGCATCTTCCACAGTGTCATCTCCTCAGGGTATACACATGACTCTCTATGCACTCTGCGTTACAAGGCGTGGTCTATAGCAAATAAGTCACCAGTTCTTAAGTAGGATGGGCAGTTCGTGTGAAAACCTTCCGTCTCCAAGAACGTTCAACCAATGATCAATCAATTCTTAACTAAGACAGGCCCATACTTTTCCTGAACAGCTCTCAGCCCTTAATTGTGCCAAACAAATGTGTCTACAGTGCAACACTATTTGTTCACAAAGATAAATCGTTTCAATCAGAGTCTTTCTGTCCCTTACAACGCTTTACCAACGCGGCACCAAAAGTCCTGTGACTACAGTAACATAATATCTCTGTAGCCCGGCTTCAAAACAAATCACAGGTGGTGACCTTCATTATTTCATCTTTAAAAATCTTTGCAATAAAACACGGATAAATCGGGGAGGGGCTTTGGAATTGTAAAGGTTACACCGAAATTCAAACTTTCTACTATTTCTAATGTTTTCTGCTTTCTACTCATCTTTTAAGAGGATCATCACATTTCAGCTGCATTCATAAATGTATATATCGTCCCTTAAATGGAACTACTCAGAGGCGCCCGATTCCAGCATGGCCAATAACGGCATTGCCTACTGTGTCGTAAAAATTTGATAAACAGTAACGGGTGAGCAGACAATCAATAATTGAGTAGCTTCTTTTGGTTCGATGTTGAAGATGTATTTGGTTGGCCACGAACCCAGTGCACCTATCCGGCTTGGATAACGCGCAACAGTTGGCGCGATCTGAGCGGCAGACACCTGTATCGACCGAACGACATGGGTGACGTCATAGAGCTCAGCTTCCGGCAGACGGTCACCTCCAATCCGGAAGTAGACAAATCGTTTCGATGTTACAGGGTTCTTCCGCAGAATACGACGCAGCACGTGGCAGTCGCCGTGTCTTTCCTACTCTACGGGTGGTAGGAAAAGTGGAAAACCGCTTTGATTTATATCCGAGTGCATCTGATTAATTATTATTATTTATCTTGAGGTACATATGATTCATCGGGATTTAAAATGCATAGGATTAATCGGGATTTAAAATACATATGATTTATCGGGATTTAAAATTCATATGATTTATCGGGATTTAAAATACATATGATTTATCGGGATTTAAAATACATATGATTTATCGGGATTTAAAATACATATGATTTATCGGGATTTAAAATACATATGATTTATCGGGATTTAAAATACATATGATTTATCGGGATTTAAAATACATATGATTTATCGGGATTTAAAATACATTATGATTCTTCGGGATACAAAATATATATATGATTCATTGGGATTTAAAATACATAATTATGACTCATCGGGAATTCGGGATTTAAAATACATAGGATTAATCTGGTTTTAAAATACATAGGATTCATTGGAATTTAAAATACATAGGGTTCAACAAGATTTAAAATACATAGAATTCATAGGGATTTAAAATACATATGATTCAATGGGATTGCAAATACATAATAATGATTCATCGGGATATTTGTTTCAGTTACGGTTTTTAAAGTGGATAATTTTCTATATTTGTTTCAGCAAAGCCAAATACCAGTGCATTAAGTTCGTCAAGAGAAAAGACGGAGTTCTCGAAATTCACGAAGGTATTGCATTTTACTGGCTATGTAGACAAGCGTTTACGACCTATAGGCCTACACACAATAATCCAGGGGCAAGAAATATTATTGCTCCAAGCATGTATTAATGTGTTATGCCTCTTAGCAGTATTTGCACCATAATATTAATTAATGCAATGTATTAGGTTATAAGAGCTCATAATTTAAGTCAAGACTGCAATATTATGTTTTTTTAAAGGGCAACTAATAGTATTGCAGGAATTTAGTTACCGTTAGAGAAGTCAATAGTGCCCAACACACGCATGCTATTTGTCACAAGGAATCGTCTAAGCCTTTACCGAGATCCTTGAATGGAATTTCAACACTACGTCTTTGATAAGGTTTCTATTCAATATAACGAGAGTGGTTGTTCATAACACTATACCCTTTCGCAATAGTCCTGCCAGGCTGCCATATATATATATATATCGCAGACCTAATTGTCGACAGGATTTCTTTAAGAGCCAAGAGCAGCAAAAACTGAGAAAAAGAATTTATTCACAAGTACGGTACTCAACCAAGACGGATGCTTTTGGACAAAGACTGAGTGGTGTTCGTTTCGGAATCATACGCCTAACTCAAAGATCAGATATTTAAAGAAAACACCGGTCATCGAACGTTGCAGCTTGCTTTCGCATTGGAGGCTGTCTTTTCTCCCATCAATTCTTGAATTTCAAAAGCTAGCTTTGCCTGACTGATTAACGTTTGGCTACTGCGCTGTTAGCCTCATAGAGGCCATCGAGTGATGCCCGGTGTATTGTGAAACTATACGCTGCAGAAGACACCGGACTATATGAGCTTATGCCTATTTATGATGATGATGATGACTTTGATGATGACGACGACGACGATGATGACAAAGATGACGTTCGAGCGACAAGGAACTGAAGGAAGTGTGAGAGAGGAGTAAGGTCTCGATGATATAGTCTATGTTTGATTATCCGTGATTTCATTTTACATAGGCCCTACACGCGGTATGTCTAATGCAAATCGGAACGTTTTATCTGGATAGGCCTATATTTAGTTAGCTCCTTTTAAACCTGTGTCTTGAATTTATCATTCCCTTTAGGTCTGTACATGGATTACGCGGACGAACATTGTCGAGTGGAAGACATGCTCGACTCCAACAAACGGTTACTAATTGGTGAGTTATATAAAACCAAAAAATACTCTCGACTTAAGTCACTTATAAGTTAAGTCTTATAATACACTGTAGGCATAATAATTTTGATACGAAACACATATGCAGCGTGCTTCTTGTCGCTATATAAGTGTTTTATTTAATTACATTACATTACCAGTTAGTATTTAGTATTTGGTGTATATAACATTATAACAGACTCAAGCATAGAATTCATAGCTTGGGATTGGGTATATGATGTTATATTAAATGCAATGCAGTCCAACTGAAATTTTATAATTTCTCTTAACGAAGTTCAGAAGTAAACAATAAGAATTAGGCTATAGGCACTTACGAAATAATTAACGCCAAGAATTAATTTCAGTTGTACGTGGTCTAGTTTTTTGCGATGAACTTTATTATACTAGGCTATATATGTTTGAGTCTGCTAATATACATACAAAATACAAACTACTAAAATACTAAGGTATTTTGGCAGTTACACCTATATTATTAGCTGACTTATACAACTTTTTTAGTAGTATAATATTATATGCTTATAAGTATTATGCTGTCCTGCTGTAAAAAAAAAATTCAATCTCAGTGTTGGTAGTAGTTTCAGTTTAACGGTACTGATAACAAAGATCGTTTGCGTCGCTCTCCTCCTTTATCCAGGCTTGGGACTGGCACTATCAGAGTACGAGTTACCTTTTCTGCAAAATATTTATACCAAACACCCTTACTAGCCGTGTTGTATTGGAAAATAATATCTAATAAAGGTCGCTGTAGCCTATATATGTTGATGTTTAGGTGATGTGGTTCACGGTCGGGCGTGTCCTTTCCAAGGTCAGCATTTGATCCTCTTACGCGACAGTTCCAAGTGTCCCACTTACTTCCGGTCAGGGTGCAGCCGATCAACTGTCATCGACGTACATGCCGTCTGCGAAACACATCTGGGCAAGTACCCTTCAGCTCAGTCAGGCAGACAGGCAGACTGACAGACAGAGACAGACAGGCAGACAGACGGCTGGACGGCTGGAGGGACTAACATACAGACGGACAGACGGAGGACAGGCTTACGAACGGACATTTACACAGAGAAAGGAATAAACAGAGATGGATAGATGAACGAACAGGCATATATGCATGTATATCTACTGACAGACAGACAGACAGACAGACAGACAGACAGACAGACAGACAGACAGACAGACAGACAGACAGACAGACAGACAGACAGACAGACAGACAGACAGACAGACAGACAGACAGACAGACAGACAGACAGACAGAAAAGTAGACACACAATACAGACATATTGATGCAATACAATGTAAACAGACGAAACACGGACAGATTGACAGGAAATACACAGAAAAACGATACAGATATAGCATTAAGCCTATATATACATAATATAATTATAGCATCCATATACGTTTTTCCGTTTGTCCGTTCTGTGCTGTTCGTTTGCTGATGGCAATTGTGGTTCTATGCGATAGATTTCCAGTTGGAATGTCTGAAGACGTGGAAAGAAAAGCGGAAGCTCTACCTGGTGGCCCGGATGTCGTCCACCTCAGGAACAAAACTATCTACCGTTCATAGCGCCACTAAACTTCAAGGAGAAGCCAACTGTTTCGTATGCACAAGACTAATCAAATGATCCACCAGTCGTGCTCAATAGTGTAGTGGTTAGCGCGCTGGACTGTCAGTCGAGAGGTCGGGTGTTCAAATCCTGCCAAAGCAGAATTTTGGTTCGAGATTTCTGTTCCACCTGCGCACCCTAGCCAACTCAGCTTTATTGAGTACTCTGACCGTATGCTGTCGATGGGAAGATGAGACGGTGATGGAGAGGACTGGCCACCCGCCCTCATACACCGGGGCTAAGCAAATGAAGTCGCTAGCATTTCGTACCCATGGCTGCCTGTACAGGCTAGCTTAAGGGACTGATTTTCTTCTTCGGTAATCTCTCATTACTGCTAATGTTGATGATCATACCATAATCATCGTCAACAACCTCATCATCTGTGGCATGTTCCTCTCGGGGCGGGGTTCGCTACCGTGTCCACGATATGCAGCCAGCCATCTCCAGGCCGTGTGCAGCCCAAGATAGAGTGGACGCAGGTCCGCTTCCACCGTTCTTGTTCATATTATGGTGCGAGGACGTCCAACAGGTCTCTTCCATCAGCATTATCTGCTACATCAACACCGTCACCTTGATCACCTTCTTCATCATTGCCATCATCAGCAACTATAGCAACGATATCATCCTCAGTTTACAAATTCGCTTTCGCTGTCATTTTATCCTGATATAAACGTTTAAATGAAATCTAAGGATAAATTCTGTTGATTTTAGAGTTTTCGTCGAATGGGAGAGATGCTCGAATTCGCCTTTGAGCCAACGTGTGACGTTGGTTCCGTTAGTGACGTGAACGACCACGTCATGTACGTCATGGCTCTTCGATCAGGTATCACGATCGGTTGACGTACGTCTTGTTTACGTCACGAGTTCATTGGGTCAAAGAGAGGTTTTATATATGAGAAACGACGTTGAAAGATGGTGTTCGATGATTAAAGAATTGCGTGATTTTGCGTCAGTGCAAACTCGGTGCCTTTACAATTCGAAAATTTTTGATGGCGCACAAGAATTACTCTCGTGTATTTTAAGAAAAAATGTCTCATTAATTCATTTCGAAGATTTATATATAGCGCTTTTTCAAGGTTATCTACTCAGAAGCGCTCCCGACTAAACCACAGCTAAAGAGAACAGTCTTAAGGTAGGCATAAAACATGGTAGCAAGAGCACTGAGCACCAAGCGAAGAGCCATAGAAAGCCCATTCCAAATTGCAAGGCCAGCAACAGAGAAAGCACGGCGCTGCCTAATAGGCTAGAAGTCCGCGAGCGAGGAACAAGGAGCTCACAATGCTTAGATGAGAAGGGGAGAGGGCCACGACGCTGGACGTTAAGGGTGGAGCGGCAAAGCTCCTTCAAGGCAACGCCACACCACAGATATCCGATAGGCCCTAAGTGATATATCTTTCAGTCTTGTTATTATTACAAGCATCACTGTATCAGAGGCGCAACATAGGCTTTTGTTTTATATAGTTTTGTAATGTATTGTATGGTATTGGATCGTAATGTATTATTGCATTGTCGTTATACAAAAAACGTCACGGTGACAGTGGGCTCAATGTATATACGCACAGCATTGTATTTTGTTGAGTTACTCGATGTTGTCATTGCTTGTATTGTACTTAAATCTATTGTTTTTTGTTTTATTGCATTCATTTGCATATAGTTATATTGATTGCAATACATTGTATTTTGTTGAGATACTTGATGTTGTCAATGTTTGTATTGTATTTAATAGTATTGCCTTTTGTTTCATTGCATTCATATGCATTTAGTTATATTGATGGAAAACAATCCATCTTTCTTTTATAGTCTGTTACGAGTGAAATTTTTCTCCGACAGTTGCGTGTGATGCTCAGTCGCGGAACTTGGCACCGGTCGATGCCATTGGCTCAGCCTCTGCAGTCGGCGGACCGAGCATCGATGGTACCGTCGAGGACTACGATGACACAGTAGGTCCGGCTGATCACCATCACTCTGGAGGTCCCTACAGGCACGTGTATGTCGACGATCCGGGTCAATCCGATGACCCCAATTTCCCGAACGAATCGACAAGCAATGGCGGAGTCAGTTCAACGCGCTGTCTCCAGATGGAGGCTGTTTTATTGCATACCGAAGTCACGTTATTCTCGTACTGTCTTATACTTGTAAGTTGGCGTCAGTCTGATGTTGTCTGAAACTAAAGATGTCAATTGGACAGGAAGAGTCACTAGCAGATGTAGGATTAAAGCTGGACTGTAAAGGAAAGGATCCATGAAAATGGACTGAAAATAGGATGTTCACAACAATAGCCGGACTGAAAATAAGGTGCTAGTTATCAAAAGGTGTACAATAAGTATGGTGTCCATAATCGAAAGATTTGACTGAAAGTAAGGTGTCTATGATGGAAAACTGGACTGAAAGTGAGGTGTCCATAATCTAAAGCTGGACTGAAGGTAAGATGTCTGCAGTCAAAAGCTGGACTTAATGTAAGGTGTCCATGATGAAAAGCGGACCTGAGTTAATGTTTATATCTCGGCTGGATTTGGGTCATTTTGTCATAATCAAAAGCTTAAGCCTGCTTCTAATTAATCATAAAGTAGAGGCAAGGAGGTGAAGATGGCGTTCAGCCTAATTATGTGGCGCCGTGCCTTTCAGCTGATAAACCGGTGACCAAGAAAGTACTGAAGACTCTGAGACTATACTGGAGGATGTTCTGGGCATCGACTGTTAAAAGGTGACTCTAAAATACTTAGCTGTGTACAATTAACTGTGAACATTCGATCTACGAGCGCAGTGGTTGTGGCCTATACGTTAGGCGTCAAATGCAGTTGAATCGTTGACTCTAGCTTCAGATACTTTCTGTTTAGCGAAAACAATTGATTTGTAGAAGAAGAATCAGAGCTTCTGCGACTGTTATTGTGCTACATTGACCCTCCCTGTCGTTCAATTAATGGCATCGTCTACCTTTCATCATCGAAACTTAACTGTGTTTCCATCTGAGAACCTGGCATCAGTGTGCTTACTATCGGCCTCCGTCTCGCACGAATGATCATCTAAAATTATCAGGATTAGGAAAAGGTGATGACGTAATCGATGTGCGGTGCTAGAAAAGTTATTAGACGCGTTCAGACTTCAGATCCCACACGGTGGTCGATGGGGAAAGTCCATCTTACACCGCGCAGTGTATGCGTAGGCTATACAATGCTGATTTATGCAAGTATATATGTCGGCCTATTCAAGTAGGCCTACTGGCGTGTGTGTAAGTGTGTGTGTGTGTGTCTGTATGCATGTATGTACACATGTATTTATCTGGCTATTATTTTGTACAACCTAAGAACTTTACAAGAACGCTAAACCCACACCTGCTCAGCCCTATATCCTTTGAGGCGGTCTGCAGTGTTGACACTAGGACGTTAAACAACAGTCGAATAGGCCTACGATCAAGACTATTTTGATCTTCCGTTCTGAATTAAGAAAGCACAAGAGTGCGGCATAAACCTCAGATTTTGTCTAAGCATCATTCGTTGATGTTTTTGCAATGGAATTTGGCGATTTGCTCGTTTACGACGAATCTGATTGCTTAAACACAGAAGTTGTGTCAAGCGGAACGTGCTCAAAATTTTCAGAGGCACTGTGCTCCATGGGCCTATCTGTTGAAGTACATTCTTCGTGTACGTTTGTAACTGAGCATTTCTACAGCGTATTAAAAGAACTTTTCGAAGTCTAAAAGAACATATTTTAATCGGTGGCTAAGTGTCAACGACCACTAGGCCTATTCTATAGAGAGAAACCGTGCTCCGACGATCTTAGCTAACCGTCGCAGATCTTGAATTTCCCAACCACGGACTCGACATTATCCAAGTCGCAATAGGTCAATAACTATGAACAGGGCAAGAATAACGGTCAAGCTTAGATGTAGTAGGTATGTGATTATCTTTAAAATTCCATGAAATGTGAAGAACACGGAAAATCCCAAGAACCCAGGCTTCAAAAATCAAAACTGCGAGCAAACAAACGCTATGCAACAATGAAGCGGCGCGTAAAATTCAATATATATAATTATATATATATATATATACAATATATATATATATAGGTAGTCCTCAAAGCTATGCAAAAAAATAAAGTTTTCAAAATGTATTATGGTACCATTTTATTCTGTT
Source organism: Aporrectodea caliginosa (assembly GCA_020284085.1). Lineage (NCBI taxonomy): Eukaryota > Metazoa > Annelida > Clitellata > Crassiclitellata > Lumbricidae > Aporrectodea > Aporrectodea caliginosa. Next base: position 3,912,584 of record JACEVL010000163.1, on the reverse strand, counting down.
ATGCTTCATGTAACAATGTTTCCTGCCAATTGAAATTGCAGAAAGTTTAGAGGTCGCTCAACAAAGTCAAATGTGAGCGACCGAGATTCTATAGTATACGTATTTGCTTGCAGCGACAGCACAAAGCCTGGGACATGACGTTCTTGAGTTTGCAATATATCGAGCCTCAATTCGCAGAGCCTGGATTGCACACTGCAGTGAGATTGCTGGCAGAGTTAAACTCATATTTAGTCGGCGAGATGGACCAGTGCCTCTAACTGCACATTGGATGGGAAGATCCTTTCTGACATTACCGGAATTGAGTCCGTTGAAAGACTGCCAGTACTGATCTCAGGATATGAAGTGGATCAATTACTCGGAGTGCCAAAGTTTAATCATGGCACAAGGGAAGAAGCCAGTCAAGCTGTTGTGAGTGTGTTGAAGTGTTGTTGGTGGTGGGGTGTGTGGCAGATAGGGTCAAAGCGACTTGCTTCTATAGCATGGCATCAAACACAGGATGTCCAGCAGGCGCAATGGCCCTTGTTGTCTGATCGAGACTAAACATGAAAAAGACCTACTGCATCGTTCTTCTCGTTCTTCTTCGTGCATCATGTGCACGAAGTCATACTGAGTGATGTTTCTAAACACTCATTTGGACCATCAAGTGGTCGAGACATTGCACTTTTTAAGCTGTTCCATGAGCAAACTGGCCACACATGGATACATATAACTTCAAGACAGCACTTCAAGATCCGAAATGTTTAGAAATTCACGAAGCACACAGTAAACTCAGACTTGATGCAATTGAATTTGTCAAGAACGCTTTACAATTTAGCAACCAGCCTCGAGATGACTACCGCGAACTACTTGAACTCACTGTCGTCTTCCATGGTGATAATTCCACCATCTGGTATCCGACTGATGGCACCCGATGCAATGCATCAAGCCAGATGGATGCAAAGATATTGTATTACATCAAAGTCTGGATGTTCAGAGAACAGCCCGGGACGAAAAAGTCACTTAGAAATACCAGCCTGTTTGCTAGTCGGGCGTATACATAGAAGCATGGCTTTCTTGTCCCAACCTGATTACAGCGCTTTCCAAAGTCTCTCTTGAAGTACAAGGAGATAAATGACATCATTTCTGCAGCTACCACGGCGGCTCTCTCCAGGTACTTGTGGTATTTGACTGAGGATATATGGTAGCCTTGGCCTTTTTTGACCGTGCCATCGAACATGGAATAAAGCGAAAGATGGTCAAGGCACTTCAAAACTCAGGACCAAATGAGCCGCCAAAACGCATTCAATGCAGGTGAGCAGTATTGACAGCAAGCAGCTGGAAGACTTTGCGACAGTCAATACTCTCAACTTCTTTTAGATACTTGAGCTGCCCAGCAAGTTCCTAACTGAGATTGATACTGAGCAATGGGAAGAAAGAGAACTTTCAGAAGGCGAAACTTTGCGCACAGTCTCAGGGTTGTGAACGACAATGCTGAGCGGGGTGTAAAACTCATCCAAGAATTCAGCTCATCCATAATTAAAAAATGACGAGCAAAAACAATACCTAGCCTATTGCATGTTGTATCTGAACACAGAGCTAAGTTCCCTGAGGTAAAGAAGACTGTGCTACTTCGGGGACTCCAACAATCTGAAACTCTCTAAATCTGTTAGATATTGTTCATTAAACGGCAGCGCCTCTGCAGCAACTTTCGATTACTTCAGACTAAATTATTGACTTATATCAATATTCAGTAGGCCTGTTTGTCACTTAATCTCGTACAGTCTATATTGTCCAGTTCGTTTCTTTGGTTTAAAAAGTCTTTGTTAATACTTTATGAGCTGATTTGTGAATTTTTCGGCTTAGCCTAGGAAACGCAATATTATCGAGATTCGTGAATATAGTGAAAAGTCACGAGCACTGAGCGACCACTAAATATCAATCAATCAAGCTAAAATTTTGCACTTATTTATTACTAAGGCAAGGTAACAGAATGAGAGGGTACCATAAAAGAAATAACAACTTCTAGTTTTCAGGACCACCCTAATATATATATATATATATATATATATATATATATTATATACCTCAATGAGCGTATCAGGCCAACATGACCCCCAACACCTTACGACATATTGTGATGGTGGAACACATGCAGATACGCTGTCGTTGTTCTAATCGTAAATTGCAGCCAGATTTTCCGATTGTTTGTGGTGATCTAAGTGAAGCTACACGCATATACATAATTGTATAGGATAATAAAAGGCGCTATATAATCAATAAACCAACATCGCTCAATAAAGATGTCTTCAATCGCTTAATCGTTTGAGTAGTGAAGGAACAGAAAGCAAAAGGTTCCCTCAAAGTGAAATCCGCATGAAAAGCACAGAAGCTAAAGGCAGTTTTTCTAAGTTGGGACAAACAGCGGCCAAAGAGGCAGACTGCAAGTTTTTTTCTGGTGAGATTAATGATAAGTGAAATGCAAAACCCAGCCGGACAGCAAGGTGCTACGCAGTGAAGAACCTTGTATACTAGCGCAACAACTTTGCAGCATAAGGTAGCCAGTGTAATTTAGATTTTAGAAGGCATAATAGGCTATAACAAAATTTCATTGACAATGGTATCCTTTTTCTGGTCGTAAACAGCCCGTAACTCCAGGTTTAACATTGTAAAAATTAGTACAATTAACTGGAAACATGAAGAAATTAAACTCTCATATACATCAGAACCCATTTGGTATTGAAATTGCTTAACTCTATGCGGCCGCTAATGAAATTAGACATTTAGTTAAATTCAAAATCAACGTCCATACCTGGACAGATAAGTACTTTGGATACAATGGACAAACATCACAAAATGAACATAATAGCACGTACGCAACGACTTGTCACACAATACTTAGGCCTATATAGAAACAATGGTATGTTTGGTGTAAATTAGAATGCTGAAATGAAGAAATTAACCTGAAACGAAGAAACCTTGATGCAATTTTGTTTTCTGTGCTAAAAGGAAGTAACTTAAAAGATAATGTTCTTTGAAATAGATCATGAAAATTTAATGTACCTTCCTGTAATTTCTTACACTAATGACGCTGACCATGTTCCATAAACTCTTATTCGATTTCAAACATTTCAACACAGATTCCACAACCATAAGGCGCCAAAGGAAAGAGATTTATGTCAAGATTAGCTCTAGAATGATTTACTGAAAGCAGATTTTTATCTGGAATAAACTTCTTTCTCTACCTGGATGAAAGTTCATGCAGGGATTTTGTTGGTTTGAATTCAAAACAGTTAACGCCTGTGGACCTACTGAATTCGTTTCCCAAACCTTTCCATGGAATCCTGTTGTCAAAAATAGACACGACGTTTTGACACAATTCGTCCATGTATAATTTTTCTCCACTGTAAGTTTTCACACCAAATATTTCATCCTTCTAAGTCTCTCCTCCAGGATGTGTTTTCATGTGTTTTTTTAGATTACTACTTTGTGAAAATGCTCTATGACATAATTTGCACATGTATGGCTTTTCTTCAGTGTGACTTCTTGTATGGCAATCCAGTTTACTCTTCTCTATAAATGCTTTATGGCATAAACTGCACTCATATGGTTTTTCACCAGTGTGGACTTTTTTATGTTTTCTCGGACCATTTCTGTATGAAAATGCTTTGTGACAAATACTGCATTTGTAAGGTTTTTCTCCAGTGTGGGTTCTTGTGTGATTTTCCAGAGTATACTTACGTTTAAAGGCTTTGTGACATAAATTGCAAGTGTATGGCTTTTCTCCAGTATGCATTCTTGTGTGGACTATCAAAGCACCCATATCTGCAAAAGCTTTGCGGCATAAAACACACATGTATGGTTTTTCGCCAGTGTGGCTTCTCGTATGGCGTTTCAGAGAACTTTTCTTTGTAAATGCTTTGTGACATAAATTGCACATGTACAGTTTTTCTCCTGTGTGAGTTCTTGTATGATAATCCAAATGATGAATCTGTTTACATGCTCTCTGACATAAATTGCAAGTGTATGGGTTTTCTTCAGTATGGGATCTCGTGTGGACATTCAAAGTACCTACTGTTGTAAATCTTTTGTGGCATAAAATACACAAGTATGGTTTTTCTCCAGTGTGAATTCTTGCGTGTAAATCGCGGTTGCACTTTTGCACAAATGATTTCTGACATAAGTTGCACTTGTATGGTTTTTCTCCAGTGTGAGTCCTTGTATGATTATTCAAATGATGGCTGTGTTTAAATGCTTTGTAACATAAGTTGCACTTGTATGGTTTTTCTCCAGTGTGAGTCCTTGTATGATTATTCAAATGATGGCTGTGTTTAAATGCTTTGTAACATAAATTGCACTTGTATGGTTTTTCTCCAGTATGGGTTCTTGTGTGGGCTTTCAAATTATATATTCTTGTAAATGCCTTGTGGCATACAATACACAAGTATGGTTTTTCTCCAGTGTGAATTCTTGTATGTAAATCGCGGTAACACTTTTGTGGAAATGATTTCTGACATATTGCACTTGTATGGTTTTTCTCCAGTATGGGTTCTTGTGTGGACTTTCAAAGTATATATTCTTGTAAATGCCTTGTGGCATACAATACACAAGTATGGTTTTTCTCCAGTGTGAATTCTTGTATGTAAATCGCGGTAACACTTTTGTGGAAATGATTTGTGACATAAATTGCACTTGTATGGTTTTTCTCCAGTGTGGGCTCTTGTGTGGGCTTTCAAAGTATTGCTCTGTAAATGCCTTGTGGCATACAATACACAAGTATGGTTTTTCTCCAGTGTGAAAATGTAAATCGCGGTAACACTTTTGTGGAAATGATTTCTGACATAAGTTGCACTTGTATGGTTTTTCTCCAGTGTGAGTTCTTTTATGATAATCCAAATGATGGGTCAGTGAAAATGCTTGGTCACATAAATTACATTTGTATGGTTTTTCTCCAGTGTGAGCTGTAACATGGGTTACAAGACTTCGATTCTGAGCATATACTTTGTTGCAGAACTCACATTTGAATCGCTTTTCTTCATTCTGGATTTTAGCTTGCATCTTCAGATCTTCAACATAATACAGAAACATTCCAGGACCTAATAGGCCTACAGTACCACACTTCTATATTTCTATATAGTGGATATTGCAAACTCTTTTATAGTGGCTAACAAATAAATTTTCATGATAATGCCTCTGATACAGGGAGACTTGTATAGATGGAAACTGAGACTGAGACAGAAACATACAATAAATTCTGCTCTACAACTGCTACAACCACTACTTGCAGCACTATCGTATATCACTACTACTACTTCCACTACCCTAATAACACCACCATCATTACTTTTACTGCAAGAAAAAATTATGATGATGATTACTTACTATAAATATACAATTTACATGAATGTAACCTATAATTTATTCTAAAGTGCTCTGCTAACGTTAATTGTCAAAACCCGATTTCCCGAATGTGATGACAGTGCAAAATTAACCCAATTCCAGAAAACTAAATTCCAGAAAACTATTCAAATATCGAAAAATTATATAGACAGTTGGGCGATCTAATAAACAGTATATTCGCACAAATATCTGGAAAAGCTAAGACTGCGTACAAAATTGATTTTTTTTAAACCTAGAAAATAGATTTGCTGGAACTGTTGGAACGCTAATTTCGGGGAAAAGGTTGCCAAACATGTGCTATCGGGGTGCGTAAGTTTACGGTTATAGGGCCTGTAGGCTACGGTATCTTTTAGCATGCTGTCATGGTTGGGCCGCATACTGGGACTCGCAGGATCAGCCAATGGAATTTACATGCATTCAGTAATTATTGCCAATGACCAACATTTTGTTGATCCACACGATGCAGAGATTCAAACACAAAATATGCAAATATTTATGGATGCCGGCCAAAAGAAAAGGCTTTCTGGGATTACGTTTTCTGGGATTAGGTTTTTGGAGATTCGATACGTACCCAAAGATAACAGGCCTTTCTAACAATTGCCTGCGTGAAATAAATCAAACTGCGCAAAAATCGAATTTAATTTCTCATTTCAAAATCTACTCACCAATAAAACAAGCACTTAGACAGAAATTTAGTGCCAGAGGCGAATATAACTGATGTAATATAATAATAATTATTTGCTTTGTCGAAGTATTCAAAATGGCGTTACAGTCTTACAGAAAAGAATCTGTAACTATAAGCTTAGATGAAAGTTCGATTATCGATAGACCTATTTCTTTCTTATAGCTGGTTGGATAAGACCAGGGCTGTTAAAGGCTTGGGTTTTTTGGTTTTTGGTTTTAAAAAAAACAAAACAAAAATCTGCAAATTTTTTTTTTTTTCACAAATTTCAAAATTGTAAATGCCAAAAATGTCGTCTCTTCGAGTCTCTTGGCAATTGTTGCAGGTCTTTGTTAACTTCGTTTTATGACATTCTACGGTTCTACTGTTCTAGTTAATAATTATTTCATTTACATGGATCTGATTAATTTGAACGGTATTATGCCATTTTTATGAGTCTTATGATCCGAAATAGGAAAATCTCAAAAACAAAAAACAAAATAACCAAATAGGCCTAAGACCAAAAAACCCAAAAAACAACTTTTCATTTTGAAAAAAGTTTGGTTTTTGGCACCTCTGGATAAGACTCATTACGAACGAATATATTACATCAGATAACAAAACAACGCATAGTATTGAAAGAGTCACAGATGGCGGGCCCATGCACACACAAGGAACCAACCAACGGATTCCTGTCGACAGCTGAAGATGGCATGGATAGGCCTATTCAGAGTCTCTGAGCCAAGTTGCGTCAATTGAGTAGAGCGACGACCGGTGACAGCTTTCGCAAACACGATGACGCTGCCGACGAGCAGACCCTCACTGGTGGAAGATGAAGCACGTCCGGCCAGCCGTCGAGACACAAGGAGTAGGCCTATGCAGAAAATGCACTCGTCGCGTTTCGGTCTGTAGATTGAAGAGCCACCGGTGACTAGCCTAACGGTCATGGTCATTCCAATGGCCCGCGTCAGTCGCCCTACGCCGAGACGAAAACACCCGGCTACTCGCGGCGTTATATATATATATATATATATATATATATATATATATATATAGGCCTATATATATATATTATATTCATATAATACACATAATTATCTACTGTATTCTGTATATATGATAATGGTTTTTTATTTGGTAACCATAACACAACAAGTAACAAACCATTCAGTAATATTGGCAAACAAGTAGCCTATGGATAGTTGGATACTCAGGAGACCCAAAAGAGGCCAAAGGTCCCGCTGGTCAGGGCCACCTGGGAAGGAATAGAGTAGGCTACAAATGGTATATAGGCCAACTAAAAAAATAAGCTTTGGATCAAAATTAGCAATAAAGAGTCTTAACTATTACTTAACTAATATATTCGATTTCAATCAGTGTGCACATTTTCTGTATTTAATGTAGGCTACTAAATAAGAGATGAGTGAGTGTATGTAGCCTATGTATGTATGTATGTATACGCCGTCAATATAAAAAGTCGGTGTGCCTTTAAGACTGAAGATGAAGGGTATAAAAAATTATGGGCAGCAACATTTTCATCAGCCACCTACGCGACCCGAGAGTACTGTCATATTTTTGGCAACTTTGAATCAACAGCAGCATGATTGAAAACACTCCTGCCTTCTATAAGACAAGAGATTGCTTGCAATTTACAACGACGTTGCAATTTACGGTAATATTATAACGTCATGTTTAATCGTTCTGTGTTTTATGCAGTAGTTAATTTCCTCATGCCTGGGATTTTCTTCACTGTCAGCGACGCCGTCCCAGAAGCAGCGCCTACATTCATCCGTTTAACCGAACCACTGCTCGCTTCAGGTAGGCTGAGTCGCTTTCCTCCGATCCCAACGGCCTGTCGAACTAGGCCTATACCACGTAGGGAAATCACTGGATACGCTTTAAAAAAGAGTTCTGCGTTGTTGCATCAAGATAAACCGAATGCATTTGAGTGAAATGTGTCGAGTTGTGTCATTGGCTGTCATCTTTCTGGTGACCAGCGAAATTCTGAAGGAGACAGAAGGATTTCTGATCTCAAGAAAAGAAATCTGCAAGGATTGCATGTCTACCATCCGCAGTCTCTGCGCTCAGCGTAAGTTGTGTTTAAATCGTCTGCTATTAATTAGCTGCATGCATGTAATAAAGCTCCTCAATACTAGCTAGTTAAATGGAAAAGAAAAAGGAATAAGGTACAAGTGAACAATGTTCATTATACAAAGATTAAACAACCAAAATGGGATAGAACCTACGATGATAGGAACAGTCGACGATATAAACCTCTGTTTACATTGAACCTACCTTCACACTGAGTATCCATATCATCCACGTACTATAAAAGTTTACATGTATGTTACATGGTACTCTCAGCCGACCCAAATCCGATACTCACCATCTATCCATGAACGTAGTAAACATAATGAACCAAGATGGATTAGGATAGACCAACTCGAAGTCCCTATGGTCGTCCTATGAGGACCGCCTCCAAGTCCTTATTAGAAGTGGTGAACCTGACTCGTCTTTCAATTGGGGAGTCTGTACGTCTTGTGTAAGTAACGCTCCACCATTCGTCCAGGATGCCCGGAGCTTCATTCCTTCACTAATTTCCTAGCACTCGCAGAGTTCCGCAGCATACCTCGTTAGGTAGTCGTTGGTAAAGATAATCTCGTTAGGCTGTGATCGTGTACTACAAAGGGTCTTCCTGGCCTGATCGATACACCCGGACTTTGGTCTGGCGCGAGAGAAACCTGTGAGGCCTGTGTGCATCGTTCCTTCCCTTTCTGATTCTATAATATTATATGAACGAGAAGTCTTCTTCACACTGCGCCACGTCGAGACGATCCTTACAGTACTCGACCAGTGTCCCCACCTGTCGGGTCGCAGATCTGATGGGCCGAGCCGCCGATGGACAGAGGTAGCCTTTGATTCGGAACTATCAGCAGAGCAGGTGGCATCCGATGATGATGATGATGATGCGAGTTGAACTTTAGTTCTTCAGGGAACTTCGAAAGACCGTGTATTATGAGTGAGTGCATGGAGGGCCAGGTTAATTCTTGTCAGACTCAGAGATTGATTCTAACTTATCAGAAAATGATCCCAGTCGGGGGCTGCATGAAACTGTCCATTGACTTCTCTATAACCTTATTCACCGATAATAGGAAGGATTCGATGAGCTTCTCGAACATCTGTTCAAACGAAGGAGTCAAACAGGCCGATAGACGTTTGACTAGTAATTCCACCACGCGGTCATCCAATGTTTGATCCATCCGTCTTGCTCCCTTTCGAGACAAGTCGTTCTGTTTAAACCCACTGTGACACTCTCCGTTTAAGTGTTAATACGCACTAGATTTTTTAATGATATCTTTGTTCATTCGCTTAGTGGCCTTAGTCCCTGTGCCATTGAATGGAGTGGTCCCTGAGGTGCTGGCCACCTCCGTCCACCGAGCAGAATTTCAAAGTTTTCAAAGTTCAACTCACCTGTGTGCGAAGTCAACCTGTTATATCGTTCATCATCAAGGCCTGACAATCAATGTTTTATCTTCCGGATTCCTATAAAAGCTTCGAACAGCTATGTCAGACTCCCGTTTCTTCTAGGCCATAATTAACTACTCTGCTCATGTACTATACATGAACTATGTATATTATCCCCATAAAACCAGCTATATATATATATATTCAATGCATCCTCGTTCCCACTGCACTTACTGCTGAAAGTTTCGCACGTAAAACATTTATTATTGGATGATTTTTTCATGACCCAAACACTTAGACAGCACAGTTTGAAAAACAATATAAATCAGAATGGAACATTAGAGACCATACAACATCGCAGTATGTAAACCAAAATGCGGTTAGCAATTGGTAAAATAAAGGACATACTTACTTACTTTACTTACTTACATATAGATCATGGCGTATACATAAGGTCAGCAAGAATTCTTTCGTTTCTAAACTCAGGTCATCAGCTAGGTCGTCGTTCAGGAGTCGATGCCCGGGCGATGGTCGACTCGACAGATGAGAGTCAAGGCATTGCGGGAAGGAACATCTGTGATCAAGGACCGGATATGGAATGTCATGGAAGGGAACCGTCTACACTGAAAGTGTCGTCGACCTTGGATGACCTCGTCGTCAAGGAACGGATGAAGAGACAGTTACGATCGGGTGGAGCGAAGCTCTGGGTCCTCTGTGATGTCTGCTGCAAGTTTTCCTGCACCCAAGAACAACTGCAGTTCGCCTGTCCGCAATAACTGAAGTTACTGAACCAACAACACATGCCCGCATCACCCTTTCATTCCTGACATTAATAGTTGCTATTGTTGTCTTTGAGGCTGTTGGTTTTGCTGACGTTATTGTCAGTACTGTTCTTGTTGTTACCTTGTTCTTCTGGCTGTTCACTATATTCGTCAGAAGAGAGTACTAACATGGTTCTTGTTTGTTGTTACTTGTGCGGCTGTCCCAATCTTTCGTTTATTTCTTATTCTTGTTCTTCTGCTTCTTCTTCTTTAATGCTACTGCTGCCACATCTACACCTACAGCAACAACGGCAGCAGCAGCACCAACAGCAACAACTACTACTATTACTACTCTTACTACAACTACTATATACTACTACTACTGCTACTGCTACTGCTACTGCTGCTGCTGCTACTGCTACTGCTACTGCTACTGCTACTGCTACTACTACTACTACTACTACTACTACTACTACTACTACTACTACTACTACTACTACTACTACTACTACTACCACTATCACTACCGCTACCACTATTTCAACCATTACTACCACTACTTCTACCATTACTACCATTACTACCACTACTGCTACTACTTCTATTTCTTCTATTTCTTCTTCTTTTTCTTCTTCTTCCTCCTCCTCCGCCTCCTCCTCCTTCTTCTTGTTCGTCTTCGTCTTCTTCTTGTTCTTCGCATTCCTCCTCCCTCCTCCTCCTCTTTCTTTTCTTCTTATATTCATATTCTTCTTCTTGTTCGCATTCTTCTTTTTCTTCACATTCTCTTTCGCATTCTTCACATTCGTCTTCTTTTTCTTCACATTCTCTTTCGCATTCTTCACATTCGTCTTCTTCTTCTTCACATTCTTCTTCGCATTCTTCACATTCGTCTTCTTCTTCTTCGCATTCTTCGCCATCTCCTCTTCAACTTCTTCCATGTCATTATGATTACTTCCTAATTTTTTCTTTCTCCTCCTCTCTGCTCCTGCTCCTGCTCCTGCTCCTGCTCCTGCTCCTGCTCCTGCTCCTGCTCCTGCTCCTGCTCCTGCTCCTGCTCCTCCTCCTCCTCCTTCTTCTTCTTCTTCTTCTTCTTCTTCTTCTTCTTCTTCTTCTTATTCTTCTTCTTCTTCTTCTTCTTCTTCTTCTTCTTCTTCTTCTTCTTCTTCTTCTTCTTCTTCTTCTTCTTCTGCTTTGCCTGTCAAAATATCTACATGCGGTGTGTTAGCAATTGAATTTAATAAAGGCATCGTGTCATGATTGCGCTGCAGTTACCTGACGATGGAAGAATAAAAAATTTGATCATGGAACTAGCAGCGAATTGTTAATTATATCTTTCTGCACTTGAGTCTGGGTCGGTCTCTTGACTAACTAACAACATTGTTTGACATTTAGACAAATAATTACTTTTCTTCTAGACTGTTCTAAACGATTTTCAGCAAACACATGTAATCAGATACATTTAGAGCTCTTACCAGGGCCGTAAATCACGGGGAGGGAAGGAAGGGAATTCCCTCCCCACTTTTAAGCTTGGGGAGGGAACGTAAAGTAATTCCCTCCCCACAAATTTGTCTAAGCTGTGTCATTTTTCTAAGCTGTGTCATAAATATTATGGCACCAGCCCCAATTGCCCCAAACTGTTCCTTGGGAGAGTATCGAAAATTTGTTGTAGAGTTACATACCTATATATATATATATATATATATATATATATATATATTCCACAACTGCGAACCCACAACGGGGGAGTACCTCCTCCCTCATCATCCCTGGGCGGAGTGATATCGCTTTTCGCCGTTCCCACAACCCCGGTGACCTCCCGGGTCAATAAGGCCGAACGAGACAAGGACGACTGCAAGAGTCGGGGAGCTGAAAATTGGCGGTGAACAACGGTGGGCAGCAGAGGTGAAGACTGAGTTCTTTGGAGAACTGGAGAACTGGAGGTTGAACGCTTTGCTCGGGACTGGAAAGTGGACCGGGATATGGATTCCAACTCGTAACCGGGAGTTTCTAAGTCCGTACGACAAAGGAGTCGGGAGGCGTATACAGATTGGCGCTGAGGGAAACTGAGGTCCATTCATCTACACACGCTGCATTCTTCCTCCGTTCGCCGATGAACTTCGACTCATTATCAATGCGCTGCCGACAGTATACGCTATAGGGTGTCCCATGACAGCATTAAAAAATAATAATTGATTAAACTTTTAACGCAGTCCCTCTAAAAAGTTTCTTTATGGTCCGATAATAACACATTCCAAATTTTGTGACATTTAAAAAATATTTAGGGGTCCCCCAATGCTCATAGAATTAGTGTAATTTCTCCTATTTTACGCGTGACATTTCTGAGTTTGACAATTTTCGTAGGATCACACTTTGATCCCATAGTAACATGCGCAGTACCTTTAGAAAGCTCTTAAATAGTAGAATCTACAAACATATAGCCTTATTGTTTATGTGAATAAAGTTTTAAGTGTGAAGAAGATAGAAATCATGCAGAATAAAGATGTTTCTCAGTGAAACTGCATGCCGAACAAACCACGGATGACTTTCGAGCCTGAAAATCTGTCATGCACTGGGATTCCAAGCTGCTGCCTGACATCACTGGAGTAGACATGTGCAAAGTGGACAGATTGCCAGTCCTGATTTCTTTTCTAGTTGATAGAAATACCAAACTTCTGGGTGTGCCAGAGTTGGTCTCTCAATTCAGGACATGCAGCAGCGGTAGCAGTTCTGGACCTTTTAAAGTTGTGGCAGTGCAATGCATTTGTAATCGCCATGTGCTTTGACAACGGCCTCAAATACCGGCAGAGTTGGAGTCTGCAGCCATCTAGAGACAGCCATCAGTCATAATCTGCTGTAGATGGCTTGTCGACATCACATGTTTGAAGTCCTGTTGTCTGACGCATTCTCTTATCCAGTTGACGGCCCGTTGAATTACAGGGCATCCAACGATTTAACAGATTTGTTGTTAACATCTACACGTACATCCAATCGTGGTTCTCATGTTGAGTCGCTGCTGCAGTACACCCATCAATGACATCAACTAATCCAAAGGCTGCATGACTATGATGTTGCCGCTCTGCAATCCACAGGAATGAAGATGATGCAGCGTCATTCTTGGTACCTAAGACAGGAGCCATCGACCATATCTCTGTTCTCTCAGCATCTGTCTACTGAAGAGAAAGCAGTTTATCTCGACAATGGGAGATGCTTGGGGATTGCACCTGGTTCAGTCTCTTTCCTGTAGATCAACGGAGTTATCTATTTCTTGAAGCTTCTTCCGAAATACTGCCATCGACGACAGTTTTCTTGATTTTCCAGTTGAAGAATGGTCGGAAAGTCAATCGTATGAGATCACATACTGAGTTTGTTAATTACCTGACCTGTGTCAATAACAATGCTGAACATGGCGTAGCTCTGAAACAAAATTTCAATTCAACAATAACGAAGAACGAGGTTTCTTCTTCGAAAAACATCAGCATGACTTTTCTAAGAACAATCGTGACAATCTTGCAGACATGTAGAATTGTAAATCGGTCCATAGCCATAGCTGTACCACCTCTTTGGAACAAACTCCCACCAGTGCTACGACAAATATCTGATCCATTCCACGAACTCGCCAAAACCTCACCTCTTGCTATCTTTCCACAGGTCTTCCACTCGAAACTGAAAACACTGCTTTTTCACAAAGTCTATCCAGATCCTATTCCTTCTCTTCCCTCACCTCCCTCGCCATTTCAACTCCAAGCATCATCCACCTTAGCCGTCTGACTGTCTGCCTGCCTGACTCACTGGATCTTGACCACCTGCTATCGATTCTGTTTTGATTAAGCGCCTGTGAATAAGTTGGTTCTTGCGTCTTCGCTTAATGGGCGCTCTAGATATCTCGAGTTTGCGATTACGATTAGAATGTAGATTGTAGAACTGACGAATAAGCACCTAAAGGTGTAAGCAGTGATAACGAGTGAGCAGATGAATGTATGGAGGAGCTGAAACCATGGCTTGTTGCATTATCAAGGATTTGTAATAATGACTACCCTTAGCAATGAGTGCATAGCAGTTACTGATATTGCGAGTTTTGTACAATTTTTGCATTATTTGATCGTAAAACAATACCTAGTTATCGGATTGTATCCAATAAAGTTATATACTTGTAGATTCTACTATATAAGAACTTTCCAGTGGTATTAAATATGTTATAATGGGGTCAAAGGTTGGTATCTTAAAGCGTTCAGAAATTGAACACGTCAGGCGCAAATTATGCCAATATGGCCCTATATGGGGTAAATGTAAGTGTCTTGGGGGACCTCTAAATATTTTTTAAATGTCATAAAACTTTCCAGTTATTATTATGGGACCATAAAGAAACTTTTTAGAGGGACTGCATACAAAATTTCAACAAAAAATATTTCTGGGACACCCTAATACGCTACCCTCGCATACCGGTCATTGTCTCGTCGCCCTCCCACCACGCGCCATTCCGCCTCCTCGGCCTCCACGGTATTATTATTATTTTTATGTAACGTCTAATTGAATTCGAATTTACACTTTAATTGCTAGTTTCATTTAATGTAATGATTGGACAAACTTTACTTCAATTCAATTCGTTCGTTCATTCATTCAATCATTCACAATCGGTTGTTCTTGTACAATACCCTGAACCAGGGTGGATGCCAGGCAGACGCTGTTTTCTGTTGTTGGCGTGGACGCTGTTTTTTGTTTGCAAGTTTTTCTCAGGTGACAAAAATTGTTTTAAAAGGATCTTTTCGGCCAAAATCGACTGTAATTCTTATGTTTCTTTGTAATACCGTTGGTGATTGGTATTTAGACTCGCGGTCACGACTTAGGCCTAAGGAATCTCTTACCTACAGTGCCCTTTAATCCTTTATGCCACCCTAAGCCTTATATCGCCTGGCCTGAGAATTGTTACAAATATACATTTGGTTGTTGAAACAATTATAGGTTTTCTTCTTCATTAATCCAAAGAGGAAGGACGATTTGACGTGACAGGTGCTATATTTAATTCTTAGAGAGGGTGATTACAGAATGGAAGACATTGGCCAGTTTTAGACAGAAGGCTATTCGATCTGAGCACAGATATATATATAGGCCCACAGTAACATAAGGCATGGGTCCAATATTATTTATCGGGGATTAGAGGTACATGCCTAAGTATATAATGACCGGTGCGTGGGCTTCAGAGAGAGAGAGAGAGAGAGAGAGAGAGAGAGAGAGAGAGAGAGAGAGAGAGAGAGAGAGAGAGAGAGAGAGAGAGAGGGGGGGAGGGAGGGAGGAGGAGTGTGGAGAGAGAGAGAGAGAGACGAGAGGGTCTGTTCACAGAGTTGAAACTTGATAGGTCTGTACACTGTGCACAGTGAAACTGAAGTTTATGATTGGCCCAATCTTTGGATGTTTTAGTAATGGTAATCGCAAATATATACCGCAACCCCATGAGAGGCTCATCAGAGGCACTTCTGACCTATATTATATACATGTAGGCTATATATCACAATGAAACCACGATCGAACAAGAATTGTCTTCAAGCGTTTGCGGACATAGGCTCTGTCTTATCTTATCTATTATATGATTACCATAAACATTCAAATGCAGGGGGCAGATGATATAAATGTCTTTAATATTTAGGTTGAAGATTATATAAATGTTCCCAATAACTTTAATTTTTAACCTAGTGTGTAACTGAACTAACTCAGTAGTGGGCTTCTTAATGGAACTATGGACACTGCCGAAGGGTCAGTTTTCCCTCCCCACAGGGGCAACAGGGACTTTCGCCCCAGTACTCGCCAAGGTTCTGGGGCGAGAGTATAGTTTCGCCCCAGTACTTTTTGGCCATTGAAAATTCAAAATGCTTAATAAAACTTATTCATTTTTAGTTAAAGAACAAGGAGCGCCTCTGCGGCCTCCATATTCAGAAAAATGTCATATCAAAAGCCGCTTATAAAACGCTGTGTGACTCGGGTTTAACTTCAGCCTGCATTAGAAATTTGATATGCCTACATACCAGAGACTCTTAGAAAATGGCAGGCCGCATGTGTGATAATTCGTTGATGGACATGTTTCATCTGTCTGAGCGCTGAAACTAGTTATGTTGACCCGGTAGAGTATCATATCGAGGGTGAATCATTCACTGTGCATGCGTTTCGATCGGTTGCAGTTGGGAACGTTTAGCCTCTAGGCCCTCTACATCCTGAGAGTAAGACACTTCGCTCCATCGCAGTGAGGGTCAATTTAAGGTCAATCTTGCATGGCATGCCAATGCTAGCTGTCTCTCTAACCCCTCCGTCCCTCCATGCTTACAGACCTTAAGATAGACAGAACAGCAAAAGTTAGGGAAGCACAGTTGAACGTAGACCTATCGGAAAATTATTGGGTAGCGCGAAAACGGATCGGTACGCCACTGTCTGAAAAGTTGGTGTTTATAAGTGTTAACAAATCTTTCAGAATTGAATTATTGATGGTCACAGTCTTAAAGGTTACTAACTAGTGACTTACTATTGTAATTGCAATGGATAAGTTTGCTGTGAAACGTTCGCGCTTAGAAGTACCGCAACAGAAGACTGTACCACCGCTGCTGCCGCCGCCGGTGAAACTGTCACAAGTCACTGAAGCGGCTGTAGCGGCCTCTGGTACTATAGTGGTACTGCTTACACAGTGCCTGAAAGCGATGGACGTGCCGCCCGTGCGAGTACTGGTAAGCGACCATTCAATAATAAATGGCTTAGCCTACGACGTATCCGTGGCTAACTGTACCTGTGTCACTACATGTAGGCTACTGCTGACAACGCATTTTCTGGTCTTAGGCGACTGTTAACGTATCTGCGAAACACTATGACACAGACAAGATTAAACAACATTGCACTTTTGAACTGTCATCGAGCACACCTGGAAGCAGTTGACATTGACACAGTTCTGTATAGGAATTCATAAGTAAATGCACTGTTCGGCAAAATACTTTCGCCATGAAGTTGAAGTAAGACTGTAACTCAAGTGTCTTAACTGGCAAACTGTATGGGTGTAGGCTATCTGTAGCCTAACTGCGATAACATGAGATTTGTTAGCGAAAGTAGTTTGTTAGTATTAGTTAGTAGTTACAGAAAACTGAATTTTTTGTAAGTAGGCCTAATAGGCCTACTCATGGTTGGTGTTTGCTCGTCTTTATGATTGAGCAAAGAGGAAGCACTGCATGTTGCATACTTGGTCCAGTTGAAAGGGCTGGAGGAAAGGGGGACTCGGAGAGAGGGAAGACAGGGCAGGACAGGGTCGTTTTAAGGTCGTCGTAGACCCTAGGCACTCTTGCTTTCATAGGCCCCAACTCAACTGCCAGCTCTGAAATTTATGTTTTTTAATGGCGAGACAGTGGCAATATTTTCCAGCAAGTAATGTAATTAACAACTTCTATTGCGCCGGTGTCTGAATGCACAAGGCATCAACCGATGGCGGGACAGGGTGCCGACGGCGCCTGAGCAAAATGGGGTAGGGTCTGGGAGGAAGCTCGGTGAACCCGTGCATAGAAAGGTTTTGCAAAACTAAATCTTAAGCGGTGCGGTTTGTTTGTTACCATACAAACAATCAATTATGTTTAAAAATTTTAATTTTGACCTTCATTATCAGTACAAAAATCAAATAAAACTCACGAATGCGCTAAAAATGACAAATTTAATCTTTATTCTCAAATTGCGTAGTCTTTAGGCAATTCTCTATGGGACAGAAATAAATCATCGGCGGGCCAGGCCCTTGGGCCGGCTCTTTGACACCCCTGTAATATAAGTGATTTTGCTAATGCAAAGAGCTGTAAAGTTCACATAGTCTAGGCTGTTGCACAACTCAACTTAACTTTAAGTTAATAGGCCTATCTTAAAGTTTCAGTACAGTTACAAAATATTAATTTAGAAATTGAAATCTGCTTTTTTCATTTTCGAGTCAAATTCAATCATTAGGACCTAAGTTTATTTTTCAATGTCTCATTTTCAGACTTTCGTAGGCCCCTGAAAGGTTCGTAGGCCCTAGGCAGAGTGCTTACTGTGCCTATAGGATAAAACGGCCCTTGAGCAGGATAGGCGAAGGGATCGTCCGATCACGGAATCATGGGAACGAAATTCTTGCCCCAGTACCTTTTACTAAAAGTCGGCGCCTATGGCCGAAGGGTCAGTTTTCCCTCCCCACATTTTGAAACAGATTTACGGCCCTGGCTCTTACATGCTCGACAAAAATCATTAAATAATGAGTCCAGATTTCTTTAAAGTTCTAAGTTTCTAAATCATTATTTCAGGGCTGTTTATTTCTGGTAATAGAAATGCTCAGATATGCGGTGTTTGTCGTACATCATCATGTTCGCTTTTTATATCAAAACTGTGTTGACTCAATATTAGGGATGAACCGATTAATCGTTTGGTAATCGGTTCGAACCGGATTTTGCACTAATCGGTATTAATCGGAATCGGCGACCCCAGGACTTAAAAACCGATTAACCAAAAAAATAATATTTTGACCAAAAACAATTTCTTCTTGCATTAATACAAAAATAGTAATCTGTTTTGGCAACCTG
>JACEVL010000163.1:3833760-3891260 GCA_020284085.1 Aporrectodea caliginosa | reverse complement strand
TTTAGATGGTAGACTGCATAGCTGACGACCGGGGGTAGTAACGAGAGTTTTCCAAGAATTTTCGACGGGGGTAGTAACATAACAAGTGTTTTCCACCTCAAATTTCCCCTCCTGGTTTATACAATTGGGTATACAAAACATAATTGCACAAATAAGCCCTGGTAGCTACTCAGAGTGTCCTAGTAGCGCATTGAAAAGTAGCCCAACTCGCGCTTTTCGCGACGACCTGGCAACCCTGCATGTAATGTAATTAGTCAATTTTGTAGAGCCGCTCACAGCCGTGGCCATTCAGTAGCGCTCTGTGTGCGAGAACCCCGAGTGAAGGAATAGGTTTTAGGAAGAGAGAGACGAAGACAATAATTCAGAAAGGAAAGTCTCACGCATGGTGAAGGGAAGGGCATTCCATAAGGAGGGCAGAATGATGCAAAGGATCGAGTTTGAGCAATGTTAGTGGTCCTAGCTATAGTGGGACAAAGCAGCCAGACCGGTTGAAAGATCAGCCAGGCCGATGAGAAGATTCAGAAAGAGCATGCCCGCCGAGAGGGGGGCAGAGGGTGCAAAAACCCAGGGGCCCGACGACATTTAGGGGCCCGGGCTGGGCCCAGCAATCAACTTATGAAAAATATTATAATCAGTTATACAAAGTTTATGAGTTATGCCTTTTAAAATATAATAATTATTACGGACACTTAACTACAATAGTTGCATCTGAGACGATAATAACAAGAGATATGTCCCCGACGAAAATTGGGTCATTGGCCTAGATTATGTCTGTGGCTCTGATTTTACACCCGAACTTTTGCAGGTCAGATCAGTTTTAGTCCCGATTCTTTTGTGGACGATTGTCGTAACGAAACGAGAGCGACTTAATTCAATAAGAATAATTTGCAATGTATGTATCTTGTAAATTACTAAAAATTTTAAACGTCGAGAATGATTCATTTGGCTTTGTTTGCGTTTGCTCTGTCGAGAGTTCTTTCCCTGCCGAGAGCCCGGATGACAGTGTAATCCATAGTTGTAGCCTAAAAACGATTTTTTCGTTTTTTATTATTTTCCAAAAACGTCGGTTTTTCGTTTTTTATTTCTCATCTCGTTTTTTCCGTTTTTTTTTTTTATGTAACTTTATTTATTTATTTACTGTCTGTTATTATTTCTTTACTTTCATTCTTGTCTGATATCCCTTACGTTGTCTCCGTCCTTTCAAGGATTCTTCTAATATAGGCCTACCGGTACGTCACTATTTATAGTGTCATCAGTTGAGAAATAAAATGGCACAGAACAGGAAATAAAATTTATAAAAGTTATTTGAATTTCTAAGTTATCCAAAATCCGAAATGTTGTCTTTATAAACAGTAATCTTTGATTGACTAATAAACTGACTCCATAATAATATATTATTAGGTTCTTATATAAGTCAAAATCTAGGCCTATATTATATAGGCCTAGATTTTGACTTAAACTATAGAACGTAATAATATAAAACTAAAATTTTGTAACTATAGGCGGCTATAATAGCCGCCTATAGTTACAAAATTTAGTTTTTAATTGTTTATGTCAGCATGGACTTATGTGGACTTGTGTATACAATTTAAATTTGAAAAGATTTCAGTATTTTTAATAACTCAATTTCTTATTAAACCAAACTTATGAAAAAGAAAATAATTGTTGTAGATTAATGTTACTTGGTGTTTACTTATAAAGTTATTTGCTGATTAAAATTAAATTGTGTAAACAAGGTTTTAATTTTAAAATGCAGAAAAAATGTAACAAAGTCAAATTATTTTCTTTTCCGTTTTTTCTCGTTTTTCCGTTTTTATTTTTAGAAAAAACGACGTTTTATTTCGTTTTTATTTTGTTTCTACCGTTTTTACAACTATGGTGTAATCTAAAACTAGATGGCCACAAACATCGCCCCAGTAGTGTAGTCCTAAAAAATGAAGTGGGGGAACGCCTGCATATTGAAGTAAGCAAAAAGTGTAATCTTGCAAGAATTTTGCATAGTGTGAGAAAAAGTGGGGAACGGCGTTCCCCCCCCCCCCACTACACCACTGCATCGCCCGCGATGTTTCAGAAAAAGCAGTGGCGGCACTACACCAGGGCATGCACGGGCAAATGCCCTGGTAAAAAGCCTTTGCCCTGGTCGTTGCCCTGCCAGAATTTTGCCCAGCCGAGAATTTATTTGGGGCATAAATCGCCCCTGCACTGGTTAGGCCTACTTGTATGAATGCCCTGGTTATGCTCTGGTTGCGAAAAATGTCTGGCGCCGCCACTGCAGAAAAGATGATTTCTGAATGGCTGACACGTTGCCGCAACATATCCCTTTCAGTAATAATAGTCTCAGGTTGCATATATAAATATAATTATGAAGGGTTATACCCGCACTATTATTATTTCAGTTGTTTTTAAATTTCTCATAAAGTCTAAGGATAGTTAGGGGCCCGTGACTGCTCTGCCTAGGGGCCCGGAATTTCTGTCGGCAGCCCTGGTGACACCTTACGACTTCTGTAGCGTTCATCTCAAGCCAGTAGGTCTATTGAGGAGGTGCTATATAAATTCTCGCTTCTAAATAGTCACCTTGAAGGGGCGAAATATCAATTTCTGAATGAATGAATGAAAACGAAGTAGGCCATCTACTTTCCTTTTCACTCCACGTAGGCTATATATAACCAATACTTTTCCAGTTCACAGGAATGGTAAACTTGCGGTACCGTACGCCTAGGCGAACTGGAATGTGCTGCTTTAAAGCGATTATTCTGTCAACGAATTCAAGAAATTCTAATGCATGTACACCAAAGTTCGGATAGGCAGTTGGTATAATAAAGAATATACTTACTTTTTTACAACTGTAATTTGAAAATATTCTCCTTTTAAAGTTTAGCAGCACAAATGAACAATGCATGGCTGATAGCCTGAGAAACAATTAAAAAGCTCTATACTTGAAGAAAGCTATATCATCTTCTCAAATAGACAGCTAAAACTCACTCGTTCAGAAAACCAGAATTATGACTGGTTACATGATGGCCTAGCTACAACTTTGTTCCTTTGGTCTAAACATTTGTTTTTTGCAGTAGGCCGAATATAAATTCAGTACCCGTTTTACACAGATCGAACCATTCCTCAAAAACAAAGCTCCATATCATACACAAAAGTCATATATACACAGCCGTAGGCCTATTCTTCCAATTAGATGCTGATAGATTCACATGCAGTGTCAAAAGCCCAGTCACACTAAATTAATAACAACTGCGATGTTCTACTGAACCATCAAACGTATTCGAATTCTCATCTTGTGAAACTTTTCAGAACACAAACGTTAATTATATTCCTACATTCAGCAAAGCACAAAAATATCACTTAGTCTGCTTTAAAGAAACTGAAAAAAATGTGTAGCATTGGCCTATCAATCTTCAACACCATAATGACATTAATTAACCGTGGAAGATTGACGAGTCAAGAAAGTACGATGGCTTCGAATTGCTCTACGCAAGCTCGGCACAGTCCTGCATGTCGCCATGAGCAACAGAGCGCAACAATCGTCGATCGGGTTGAATTGAGACTGGAACATAAAGCTCCCTGATGTTTGTCAGAGCGCTGCTGAGCAATGTGGGGCCACATGGGGCTCGGTGGTGTAGAAGTATATGTTCGGTGCCTTGCAGCCGGAGGGTTGCGGGTTCGAATCCACCTCCAGCCGCCGCGTAGGGACCCTGGGCAAGTCCTTCACTCGCAATTGCTCATGCGCTTCTGCGTGAAACTCCGATTCAGTGTCCGCGCTGTAGTCGGGAGAGTCTCTGAGTAGAAATCTTGAAGGGGCGCTATAACAAGTGCTCATACATACATACATACATACATACATACATACATACATACACATACATACATACATACATACATACAATGTGGCCCAGCCCAGAAGGAGAATGTTGAACTTGATTTTTTCCTCGATAGGGAGACTAAGGGAGTCAATGAAGGGCATCCGTCATAGGTTTTTTCCGCAACCAGGAAAAAATTTCGGAGGGGTTTTAAGATTTTCGGGAGATGGTCGCAAAAGTTAAGGTTTTTGTATTTTGCATATAACATATATAAAAGCATGGGAAATTTTTTTGGAAAATTAATTGGTGGGTTTGAATCCGGAAACCCCTCTAAATACGCCCATGCCCACATAATAATCTGATTACACGCCCATGATGTGCCGCGGCAAAGGAAATAAAGGCGCTATAGTCAGAGCTCTTAGCATTCAAAATAGTCATTATTGTGCATTTAGGTGCTACAAGCAAAAAAATGATATTTTTGAGTTCAGGAAGAAATTCTGATCAAAACCTGATATTGTGCCAGTTGAAAAAAATTATTTTTTTGAGTTTTTTTGAGTTTTTACGTTATTATATGTTAGCATAACATTGTGCATTTTGGAGCTACAAGCACAAAAAGGATATTTTTGTGTGCAGGAAGTAATTCTGAACAAGACCTGATATTGTGCCAGTTGGAAAAATTAGTTTTTTTTTAGTTTTTTCACTTTTTTATGTTTTTTATCATTCCAGCAAAGTTCAACTAATGCTGAGCAATGTAACCGCCTGGCTTAGTAAATTCAAAAGCTTAACAAAAATGCTATATTGAATAATATCTGATACTGTGCCAGCTGGAACGAATTAATTTTTTTTAGTTTTTCACTTTTTTACGTTATTTGATGTTAGCATAACATTGTGCATTTTGGTGCCACAAGCAAAAGAGAGATATTTTTGTGTTCAGGAAGAAATTCTGATCAAAACCTGATATTGTGCCAGTTGAAAAAAAGAAATTGTTTTTCAATAGTTTTTTAACTTTTCTTTACGTTAATAGATGTTAGCATAACATTGTCCATTTTGGTGCCACAAGCAAAAGAGAGATATTTTTGTGTTCAGGAAGTAGGCTAATTCTGAACAAAACCTGATATTGTGCCAGTTGAAAAAGAGACATTTCTTCTCGAATTTTTAACTTCTTTTTACTATATTATATGTTAGCATAACATTGTGCATTTTGGAGCTACAGGCACAAAAAAGATATTTTTGTGTTCACGAAGTAATTCTGAACAAAACCTGATATTGTGCCCTGGACCTGTTGAAAAAAGAATTTTTTTTCACTATTTTTTTTACTTTCTTACGTTATTAGATGTTAGCATAACATTGTGCATTTTGGTAAAAAAAAGTGAAAATTCAAAACAACTAATTTTTCAACTGGCACAATATCAGGTTTTGATCAGAATTTCTTCCTGAACACAAAAATATCTCTCTTTTGCTTGTGACACAAAAATGCACAATGTTATGCTTAACAACAAATAACGCAAAAAAGTGAAAAACTAAAAAAAATAATTTGTTCCAGCTGGCACAATATCAGATATTATTCAATATAGCATTTTTGTTAAGCTTTTGAATTTACTAAGCCAGGCGGCTACATTGCTCAGCATTAGTTGAGCTTTGCTGGAATGATAAAAAACATAAAAAAGTGAAAAAACTAAAAAAAACCTAATTTTTCCAACTGGCACAATAACAGGTTTTGATCAGAATTTCTTCCTGAACTCAAAAATATCATTTTTTGCTTGTAGCACGAAAATGCACAATGTTACGCTAACAGCTCTGACTATACTAGAACTTAATGGCTATTTTGACCACAATGTTCTTCGAGGGCTATTTCCTCCTGTTGTTAACATCAAATATCATCTACGACCCCGTCCACATAACTACACATTGCCTCCGAAAGACGATCTAGACAGTTTATCCCCAGAGTCCTATATAGCCTAGAAGCTCTCTTGGTGATATAGGCTAACCTAACATTGTATGACTAAAAACACTACACTCATTCTAAACTTTTCTATTAGGCTACTATCATGTATCAGATAGCGGTGTGTCTACCTGTTTCATACCAATAAACGAATATATTATATTATATAGGCTACCTGATAGGCCTAGTCTGCAGACTTTCTGTCTGCGTGTGTCTGTGGGTCGATCATGTCAGAATGCAGCTTATTTACCAGCAAAGCGTCAATATTGAAGTAGTAGACTCAGTTTAATGACACTGTGTGATAACAAAGATCTATAGCGTCGCCCTCCTTCATCTAGGCCTGTGACTGGCACTGCCTGGCACTTGGGCACGTGGTGTTATTGAAACCGCAAATAAGCTGTTCACCAACTCTCCGTTGAACAGCTTACTAGCGCCACTATGCGATCAACTCTAAATATTTGAGATTGTTATTTTACCTTAATTAGGCCTAATGTCATGCGATGTGGCCAAGTAAGGACGCTTTTTTAAAATGTACAAACATAAAGCACGCAAAATTTGAGTTTTGCAGTTGTTTTTAGCATTGTTGAACCACAAATATAATACTAAGCCCTCTCCATCGTGAAGCGTACGGGTTCTTTCATTTATACATCATCTGCAGCGTGACCACTCCTTGGGAATTTTCCCAAGATCTTGGGATTTTTTGGGGGCCGTCTTGGGTTATGGGGATTTTGCAGAGCAATCTTGGGAGTTTTTCTAAGGTCCCTGCAGACTAGTTTTACCGTACCTTTCAACAGAGGTAGCGAATCAGATGAGAAAAAACTCGCTCAGAGGGTCTGTCTGAAAGACGCTAATTATTATTGTTATTTGTAAACATTGTAATTTCTTTATTGAATGTTTTTGCTGCGGTTTTTTCTTTGCGAGTTCTAAGCCAGGCATTTTGGTGAATAATTTATTGTGACTGTTGAAACGCATTTCATATTATTTTCATCACAACTTTTTCGTTTTCAGTAACTTGGGATTGTTTGGTACACTTTTGGCCAATCTTGGGATATTTCTGGAAAGAGCTTGGGATTTCAGAAAATGGAGAGTGGTCGCGCTGGTCATCTGTGTTTGAGATGCTGTAGTTTACATCCGGTTGATCGGATGACTATTTCTCTTATAGAAGGCAATTATGGCAACTGCGGCAGCTGAGAAAAGGAAACCGTAAGAGTTAAACAGAAAATGAACTCACGCTGACCCCCATTGATCACTACAATGGCTATAGAAACGGGTCGCTTTCTGTTCGCATTCGTATCAGTAGGCCTACTTTCGCTTGGAGCTATTAACAAGTGATCGACCGTTAGTGGTGGTGTACCCGTGTTTGTTTACAATCGTGACTAAGCCCCCCACCATCCCGTTTCAACCCATAGAAATCGTTTTTCAGTGGACACACCCCCTGTTAATAAAGTCTCCATTCACGGCCGAGTTCGGTGAAAGTCTGTTGTGTAATGTGCAAGTGAACTCGGTCATGCGTCGCAAGATATCCAGTTCCGGTTGCACATGTGAAATAGGGCGTTGCTATTTAAATAAAGAATCGATTTCTATTAATAGAGCAGGAAGAGTATTTAATTCCTCCCTATTGCAGGTGAAGTTTACCAAAACAGACTGTTAAGTCATAAGTCTGGGCTCAGTTTTCTTTTGTTGTGATACTCTGAGGAGCATAAAGCTCTAAGGCTAAACCAAGGGCATGTGATTCTATGAATACACCTAGGGAGATTTCATTTCTGAAGCAACCTTTGTAGAATGTTATAAATAAAATATGTAGTAATGACTTAAGTTGCATTTTTCTGATTGTTTACAGGGATTTGAAAGTTGTGATACTTGGAGCAGCAAGTATAGGAAAGACAACGTTAGTTCATCGATACATAGAGAGACAGTTCCAAGAATCTATAACTGTAAGAGAATATCTGCAACTTCTGAAAACTATAAGGATGATATATGAAATATTTATTTTTTGTTATTTTTACAATGATTCACAATTACTTTGTGTGTAGCTTGTTTTTATAAATGTATAATCTAGCAGGAACTATTTAAAAATGATCACTTCTTCACTTATATGAGTTCTAAGGTATTGTGTTGAAGGCTATTTCTATATTTTTAAATTTGTCATAAAAGCATGTCAAAACTAAAGGAAAGACATTTTAAAAACAGGCAAGCCTAAAAGCAAAATATAGCGTGATGGAAAAACAAAGCAGGTGCATCTACCACCATATTATGCCTCCATGCATGTCATAGAAAATGCCAAAGACTGAATATGTTTGTTGATCGTGATTGGTTACAATGAAAGCTGCCAATAAAATGTTAATATTATGTAAAGGAATACAGGCAGAGCTAATTAGGAAGCTAATTATGACATTTTAATTAGAATTTGACAACTCTTAATTAGAATTAGAATGAGCAAAAGTTTGGTTACTAATTAATTAGTATTGTAATTAGCTACGAAGGTAATTAATTAGCTAATTAATTAGTTTCTAATTAATTAGTTACCCATCACTGCTACAAGTAATATTAGAACTTCAGTATGCCTAGATAGTAATAGTGCCATTTAGTTGTTCTTTACCCTTTAATGACAAGCATGTACTACAATGTATGGGAAACCAATAAAGCTGATCATTAATAGTTAAGGGATGCTAAAGAAAGGTATACACTATATATATATGCATATGAAGATATTTATAATGAAAAGCATTAGCTTTATATTTTATATATATGTGTATATATGAAGATATTTAGTATGAAAAATATTAGCATTAGTTATGTTTCATACATTTTTCATGTTTAATGTGTCTGCTTTTGCATGTTTGTCGTAGCAGTCATGTTTTCAGTCCTATCTTTGCATTTTTGCATAAACATTTTTCCATAAAATGAAAGTTATATTCTGAGCTTTTCAGCTTACCAAAAGTATTATGAATTCTTTAGATGATATTGTATTTTTTAGACTCTAGGTGCATCATTTTCTTTGAAACACTGGAAGAATTTCAACATAGCAATATGGGTAAGTACATGTTTATACATTTTAAGTACATGTATAACATTCATCGTTTCTGCATAAATTGCCAATTTTCACTATTAAAGCTGGTGCATTTCCAGTAACCAGCTTTGTTGATTCTATGAGAGAGGCATTTACACTAGTAGTAGCTTTTTAGTATCCTTACTTGGTCCTATGTAAATCAGATTATCAAGTTGGATAATGTAATGGTCTTGTAGCAAGGTGACCTATGATAATGATCTGAGTACCTGTCCTGGGAGACTGTTATGAGTATCTGCTTATGATGCTGAAAATATGGGGTGGGTTTGCTCTTAAGGGGCTAAGTAAATTTCACGTTGATTTAAATTTCGGGTTAATGTGTTTCTCTACAAATTTTAGTGTATCGTTTTTTCTCTTATGGAGTTTGTGGAAAGGCAACTTACAACGCTCGTAACTTTAGGAAAGTTTGAATGCAATGTTATATTGAAATGTTTTTTTGATTTGTAGGACACAGCAGGTGAAGAAAAATTCAGAGGACTTAGCAATTTTTATTGTCGAGGAGCAGGCGCAGCTATTTTGGCTTTCGATTTGACAGACGAAGACTCATTTCATTCCCTCCGGTGAGCTTGCGTCATATGCAGCACTCCTTTCTGAAGTGCTGAGAAAGTTAGATTTTTATATTCTTGACAACTAATGATGTGTTTGGGAGATTTAGCAACAGTGTTGCTGCTTTTCAGGGCCTTCTAAAACATAAGAGGTAAAATGTTTAGATAGCAGTGATCAGTGAAAATTTGATGGAAACCGAAGAGAGAATTTGAGCTTAAGAGATGTTCAAGCAGTATGTGCAGTAATGGAAAACCTGCAGGGATAATTCATACACCTTGACAAGTAGTGGAACAGGATGTGTAGAGCATCCAACCTGAGATTCATGAACAGAAGATTATTGCAATATAATAATAATAATATTCTTCTTTATTATTTCAAACTGACAAGAATGCAGTATGGTTGCAGTTCATAGTATGAACGGACAATAACAAGTTATTATAGGAGTCGAATTTAACTGTATAAGCAGCCATGCAAGGCACCCATTATGTCCTACTACTCATTTTGCCAACGCCATCTAGCAAATGGCAGATGTTAACCTTTGGGAGGGTTGTGGGTATCGATCCCGCTTCCAACTTGATGTTATGCCCTTCACACCAATGATATTACCATTATTCTATGGGTCCCATAGAATATGTGGTGATCAAAATATACCTCAAATGACTTGGGCTCACCCACAAAGAATTGTAATGTTTTTTCAACATGAATTAACCCCTTCAGTGCCTTACATGACGTCTTAAGACGTCATGCTGACTAGGTGCTCACTGTGCCTTGTAAGACGTCTTTAGACGTCAATTTTATGTTGACTGCATTGAAAGCGTGGCACTGCGGGTATAGTACTGAAGTCGTGTGGATGGCACTGCAGGAACACATGTGATGCCTGTAACTTTGGGCTACAAAAATTTTTTTCCCGCGGTATTTTCGGCCTGGCTGTGCTGTGTAGGGATGACGTTGGGTTTTTCCAGTGAGTTGATAAATTGTTATTGTTAGGTTTTTATGTAGAAGCGTGTAATATTGTATTATAAAATGAGTAAAGCGAAATATACGACTGCAGAAGTGTTGAAAAAGTTACTGGTGTCAGATGACGAACACTTGGAGTTTACTAACGAAGTCATACAACAGCTTCTTCAAAGAGACGCTCATGATGATCCGTCTTCGTCGGAATTTATGCCGTGTGAAAGTGTGTTGCGCCTCACAGAACGTCACTTTCCCACTAAAATTCCCCTTGTTGGTCAACAGACAAAAGCAATGAAACGCTGTAAGGTCTGCTACAAGAAAAGTAAGATTCGTCGTGAGAGTCGTTACACATGCACCAAGTGTCCATCGAAGCCGGGACTATGTGTTCACAATTGCTTTGAACTATACCATTCGAAACACAAGTTTTGGAAGTAAACAGTATTCTACATCCATAGAATGCAGAATGTAAATATGTTATTAGTGTTGTGCACAAGAAATATTAACATTGTGAAGACTGGAAGTTACAATATATAGACATTCTATCACGCTAATAATACGCTTCCATGCCTGGCACAGGAGGTACCGGAAACCGCAAAAATACCTGGCAGCGAAAGGGTTAAGTGAATTTTACTTGAAACGTAAAAACAATTGTAATTGTGTGCTAAATATTGAAATACTTATGCTTATACTTAAGCACTAGTTTTTTTTATTAATATATTGTTATTCTTTCTGTTTTGCTGATACTTTGATAACTTTAAGTTATCTTATCTACATACTTTGCCTCTCCATTTTGATGTACCGACCTTTTCTTGATTTTATGCTGCAACTGCTGCTGTGTTCATTGTACATTAGATTTCTGAATGTGCCAATTGTGGCATGGCAGCTTGTTGCCTCAATAAACGAATATTCTATTGTATCTTAAACGAATATTCTATTGTATCTTAAACGAATATTCTATTCTCTCTTATATGCTTCAAAAACGAGTTTTGTTGTTGCTTTGATCACAGAGCTGTTTTTGTACCATTACTCGTATCTGCACAAGACGAATGTTACTGCGTTGTCGTTGGAACAAAGAAAGATCTAATACCGTCGTTAGGCCGGTCTGTAAATGAGGAAGACGGTATCAGACTTGCAGAAGAAGTCAACAAAACACATCCCAGCCAAGCACCGTACTTCGAGACATCCAGTCTGACAGGCGAGAACATAGACGAGGTGTTCGAGTATCTGTTCAACTGGTGCACCCCGAAGATGGCGGCTGGCAGGCCGCAGGACAACATAACAGTAGATAAGGAAAAGAAAGGAGGGAAAGGCTCGTGCGCTTGTTGAGTCGTAATTCTCGAGACATGGGTTGCAGGCGGTCTGGCGACTGTAGTTCCAGCTGCAGTTCATTTCGTGGGCTTCTAAGACTTGGTGAAATGAGAGCGTTAGCTGTATTATTTACTCCTTTTAATTCAAATAATCAGAGACACTGTATTGTTTTTTAAAGTTATTATTAACTGAATTATTTAATTTTATTTGTTATTCTACAGAATGTGTTAGAAATTATGATAGCCTATTGGAGCTGCAGCAAATTTGCAACTTGTTGGCGGTGATGTTTTAAAGCATCACGAACTTTTGCCTTATGTAAAGAGTAATTTTATATAGAATTTGAAATTCAGTATGGAAATAATTTAAGTGCTGAACTGTGCCAAGCTTGTAATCTTTGCTAATATTTTCACCAGATTTATTTATTCAATTTGTTGTTGTTGATTGGTGGGGCTTCTATGAGCATGCAACATTTGCATGATCATGAATCGAAATGTGATTTCTTACAGGACATGATGTTCACAGTTTAGCCCGTGTTGTCTGTCTCGGGTAACTACATGCCCACTTTTGTAATTGTGATGATGGTGGTGGTGATAGTGGTCAAGTGTTTGGGATGAGGCCTTATGAGTGCCTTTGGAATTTACACAACCTTTGGAATTTATTTATAGTATGCAATTTACCTGTATATCCTTCCAATAATTGGAAGGGTATACAGGTATACCTGCAGAGCTACAGTTATCTGAGTGACAATAGGCAATGATGTTAATGAGTGGCTGCAAAAACTGGCTTGGTGCAGCAAGTGGTGTGATGAGAAAAGAGGCAAACTTGTTTCTCGTTTGTTATAGCGCGTGTCCCCACAGTATCTCAGGTTCACTGTGCATAAATTTAGTTTGTGTTGTTGAAGTTGAACAACATATTTGATCTGTGTTAACAAGTATGAAATACTTGACAGTTGGCTTTTTGTCCATTTTTCTATCAAGTTTTATCAAGAGTACTTTTTCTAACGTGACACAACCTTCCTCAATCTTTTCACTTGTAATGGAAGTTTAGTAGGAGAAGTTGAACTTGTAAACGTCCCTTAAATATCCAGAAACGTATACAGGTCAAACCGTTGTTTTGCATTTTCCATTGTCTTGTTTTGGTGCCTGTGATAGGCGTAAGCATGTTCTCTTCACCTCTCTATTTAGGCGCTAATGAATCGTAATATTTTGTCTGTGTCATTGTTTGCGTGAAGCGATGCGCATCCTGTGTCTGGTGTCCATCATTTCTGGGCATTGACTGGAACAGGAGTGGCAGCAGCATCTTCCTTGGCAGCAGTGCCATCGGCGTTGACGACAGCGGCGTCCTTCTCTTTGGCGCCGTGTTTCAGCGTCCGAACGAAGTCGACGTACTGGAACTGACCGGAGTCAACGTGTGTGGTCTGGAAGAGCTCGTCGACCATTTCGTCTGTCCATCGATCGCCCATTGTTGTCATTACCTCGCGAAGTCGATCCTCAGTTATGATCCCTACACAGTCAAATGAATTGAAATAAATTACGTGTTTCTCTGTAGCGACTACACGGCTTCGACCCTGCTTGTTTGTCAATAAATTGATCGGGTGAGATCCTTCACCACCGCTTGCCCGTTTGAATGGACGCCACGACATTTAGGATCCCCGTGCAAGGACCGAATTACAATTTAGAAGAGCAGATAAGTTTCTTATTCATTCATTCATTCATTCATTCATTCATTCAAAACATTTATATAGCGCCTCTTCAAGAAACTACTCAGAAGCGCTCCCGGCCCAGCCGCGACTAAAGAAAAAGACTTGAGGGACTTGTAGAACCCTGCCGGTTGGCTCACAAGTAAAGAGCGGAGCTTAAGCGGGAGGTCATTCCAGGTGGAAGGTCCCACAACCGAAAAAGCACGGCGCTGCTTAATAGCCAAGCGTGCCGTGGAACTAGGAGCTCACCCCTCGTCGTAGAACAAGAAGCGCCCGACACGCTGCAACGTCGGACACTGGGCGGCAAAGATCACGCAAGTAAGATGGAGCACAGCCAAGAACGCAGCGAGAAACTAGAGCAGCAGTGCGGTATGAGATCCGCTGAGAGATAGGCAGCCAGTGCAACACATCACGTATGTATGCAGAGACAGGAGAGAACTTAGGTAGTCGTCCAATGAGACGAGCAGCCGAGCGTAGAACTCGATCTAGTCGCCCCAGAACCCCAAGAGGAAGGCCAGCGAGTAGGGAGCAACAGTTGTCAATTCAGACTGGTAACAAAAGGCGTGAACAAGGACCACGACCGCATCATGAGAAAGAGAGCGAGAGACCACTCGAAGCTGACGAAGCTGATAATAACAACTCCGTGCAACCAGGCTCACATGTTGAGACAAAATAAGCTCAGAGTCAAGAGTAAGTCCCAGATCACGAACTGTAACTGAAAAGGTTATGCGAGGAAAGAGCAAGGTAAGTTGGGAAAAGTCGATACCCTGAAGTTGCCTACGACCACCCAACCAATTAAGTTGTGTTTTAGAGGGATTTAAGAGTAGCCGATTGGAGGCCATCCAAGAAGAGAGGACATCCAGTCAGACACATCTGGCTTACAGTAGCCACCGCATCCGCCGAATGGGTGTGGATGTAGGCTTGCACATCATCGGCAAATAGTTGGTGCAGAAGCCTCTGAGATGCGAGCAAGGGGCAGAGATCAGCAGTATAAAGAAGGTATAGCAGTGGGCCCAGGACAGAACCCTGGGGCACCCCAAAAGGAGCAGGGACCCAAAGAGACCTGGACGAACCAAGGACTACACAGTTTGAGCGGTCAGTTAAGAAGGATGTAAGCCAATCCAGAGGCTGATCCACCAAGCCAAAGGAAGTAGAGAGACGCTGTAAGAGAATGGAGTGGTCCACAGAGTCAAAGGCAGAGCTTACGTCAAAGAGAGCAAGAAGAGTAACCTGACCACGGTCAATTGCGCTATAGAAGTCTGACAAAAGTCGAAGCAGGAGTCTCCGTGGAGTGATTCCGACGGAAACCCGACTGCTGCGACGGAATCAATTCATTCATATCCAGATATGCCCACAGCTGGTTAGCAACAATGCGTTCCAGTATTTTAGATAGAAAAGTAACGTTAGCAATGGGGCGATAGTTTGCTGGATCACTTTGATCCAGACCATCGCGCTTCAAAACAGGTAGGAGAACGGAGCGTTTCTGTGAGACGGGTAAGCACGCCTCACGGATCGAACAGTTGCACAGAATAGTGAGGAAGGGAAGGAGGTCGTCTATAAGTTCCTGAACAAGAAATGTTGGTGCAGGATATCACTTATATCACTTGGCTCATGATCAGAGACAGATACAAAAACACATCTCTTTCAACTTGCATACCCACTGTACCCTGGCTTCTGGTTTCACTGATCTATCGGCTTTGATCTGGCTTTTCAAGCGGATGTTGAATCTTGATTGTGATTTCACTGTAAGCAACCATCGAATGATTTCTTGGACATTATGATTACGTTGCTTTGGAAGTCATTAGATTAGAAGCATCAAGCTGAGATTCTTGGGAACATATTTATAGGGTTTGGAGAGGCAGTTCTACAATTAATGTGAGGCTATATTGATTAAATTAAAGGAAACTGTGCTGAACAGGCATGGATATACTGGAGAACTGCATATAATTAAATAAATTCTATTAAATTTAATTAAACTATTTAATTCAATAAAGGATATACTTCCTTAATTAGCTATAAGGGTATTATGCTGTGTCAATGAAGCATGTACAAAGCTTCACGAGACAATTGTCCGCAACATGAGGTTACGATGTCACTTTAAGAGTTAGTTAACTAGTTAAAACTGATTATTTCTTATTAACATATTGCAAAACCTGTTGCTGTTTCTTTTCAC
The DNA here is from genome assembly GCA_020284085.1 of Aporrectodea caliginosa. Classification (NCBI taxonomy): domain Eukaryota; kingdom Metazoa; phylum Annelida; class Clitellata; order Crassiclitellata; family Lumbricidae; genus Aporrectodea; species Aporrectodea caliginosa. Next base: position 3,875,762 of record JACEVL010000163.1, on the reverse strand, counting down.
TTGTGCTTGGGAAACGCTGCCAGCGGGACAGTAAGTAATCCCTTGAGGGTTCTCTCCCTTTGCTTTCTGTGAGCTCCAATTATCTTGAGCTCCAATTATCATTGATTGTAAATATGATGTTATTGTTACTGTTACTTGAGGCAATAAAAACTATGGTTATGGTTATTAGATCAGTCAGAGCAGCCTTGATTAGATTAATGGTGTAGGTCCAGTGGCGTAGCGAGGGGGAAGGGGGCAGCCGCCCCCTGGCGCAGGACAGGGGGCGCAAAATTAGGCTTTCGACAATTTTTTGTGAAAGAAATCAGGCAAGAATAGTAAAAAAGTAACTATTATACACGGGGAGTCTTGCACGCGGGGGGCACGCAAAATGAGAGGCTTATGACAATTTTCTTCTGAAAAAGACAAAAAAAGATGGTAAAGAGCAAAAAAAAGGTCATTCGAAATTTTGGCGGAACTAAGAAGAAATTTTCAGGAAATTCTTGCCCCCGGGCACGAACCCCTAGTTACGCCACTGCGTGAAATAGGTATACGGGAGCTGCAAATATTATTATTTTTCATTATTATATTGAAGGTTTATAAAGCACAAGTTACTATAACTATTAAATACACTGCATAAGACAGTGATGGGCACAGTTTTTTTTTCGAGGGCCACATTTTTTTCGGGGGGAATGGGCGCGGGCCGCAAAGGAATGTTCCAATAGGAAATTGAAACTTATCTATAGTTAACAAAGTCATTCTGCACACAGGTTCAATAAAGTGTGTACAGTCCACTGGCGGCGCCAGACATTGTTTGTAGCCAAGGCATAACCAGGGCAATTATACAAGTAACCAGTGCAGGGGCGGTTGATGCCCCAAATAAATTATTGACAGAGCAAAAATTCTGGCAGGGCAACGACCAGGGCAAAGGCTTTTTAACCAGGGCATTTGCCCTGGCATGCCCTGGTGTAGTGCCGCCACTGGTACAGTCACAATAGTTTGAATAGTGACTGAATCTATTCAATCGGCAATGTACTGAATGTTGTCGTAACGCGGTGAGTAGCTGTTAATACTTGTTCGTAGCTGACATATCAAGTGGTCTTGAGTAAGTCTATTTCGCAATTTGTTCTTGACAACATTCATCTGTGAGAACAACTGTTCGCAGCAGTAAGTACTCCCAACCATACATAGCAGCTTGTTAGCAGCAGTCTTAAGTGTTGGATATGAGTACTGATTAACAGTCTGCCAAAATTCCGCTGGATTCACTATTGCATGAGATCGGGCAAGTTCATCGTCACTTTGAATCTCCAATATTTCTAACTGTGCTTTACTGACATCATTGACGATAGAGTCAGTGAAGTCGTTCGGATCAAACGTGAATGGATTTATGAAAAAGTGAAAGTGTACTTTCATATCGTTACACTCACGAAATCGTAGTTGAAACTCTTGCAACAGATTGTCTACCTCCGCAACGAAGTCACACTGTTCAGGATACGCTCCTTCTGCTTGCATTATTTCGCCAAGACAAGGGAAATGTGTCCAGTTCATGGCAGACAAGCGTGTTTTGAACAATGTCAATTTACTCTTAAATGCATCAATTGTAAAGATCATGTCTGACAAACATTTCATCTGTCCTTGCAGTTTCAAATTCAAGTCATTTAGGTGTTTGGTGATGTCAGTCAAGAACGCAAGTTTTGTTAACCAACTGTGATCACACAATACTTCATGTTCTCTGTTAATATCATGGAGAAAAGCAAGTATCTCAGTTCTCAAATTGAAGAAGCGTTTCAGCACATTTCCACGTGAGAGCCATCTGACGTTATTGTGATAAGTGAGGTCATCAAAGTTTTTATCCTCGATTTCTGAGATAAATTCTCGAAACTGTCTGTGTCGCAAAGGTGACGCTCTAATGAAGTTAACAATGTTAACAACTTCTTTGAAGACTTCTGCAAACCCAAGTTTACCGGCACAAAGATTTTCTTGGTGAATTACGCAATGATAAGACAAAAATGCAGGAAATTTGTCGTCTGCACGCAGAAGACCAATTAAACCGTTGTGTGAACCCATCATGGATGGAGCACCATCTGTGGCAACGGAAACAAGTTTCTCCGGTGGGATATCAAAACGATTCAATAAAGAAATTAATGCATGATAAACGTCTTGTCCACGTGTTGTCGACAACAATGGCTCCAAATTCAGAAACTCGTCATTTGTGCAGCCGTCTGAAAAACCATTCTTATGAATACTGCTAGCTGTGCAATATCGGTAATGTCACAAGATTCATCAAGACATAAGCTGTAAAATTGGCACCTTGTTATGTCTTCTTTCAGTTGAGCTTCTATGTCCACATTTATTTCATCAGCTCTGCGTGTTATGCAGCGCCTGCTAAGAGAAACTGCGTTGAATTCAGCACGAACTCTATCTTGTATTTTCTTATCGTCACTGAACAAAGTAGACGTAACTTCAGAAAAACATTCCTTAAGAACATCAACGTCCGAAAAAGGCTTCTTATGTTTACACAATGTCCATGCAACTTTCAGCGACGCAACATATGCCTTCTTCTGTACAGTCTGTGCTTTACTGAAAATTGTCTGCTGTCGACTGAGCTCACTTTTGAGGAAATCAACGCGCTTCTGCCGCTCGGTAGACTTCGCAGGATATTTCCTATTGTACTCAACATGTCTGGACTCGTAATGGCGCTTAACGTTGTATTCCTTGTTCACTGTTATCGATTCCTTGCAGATTAAACATATACTACCGGGGCCTTGTAATGTTGTGTTTGGTGTAACGAAATAATCTAACAACCATGCGTCGTGAAAATTAATAATCTGTTTTCTGACGACAATTTACGTTTTTTGTTAATAGACGCCATGATTTATCCGAAAGAATAAAAATCTTTCAAGAATGATCTAATTTACTGCTTCCCTAGGCGGCGCTAATTTCACTGCAGCTAAGGATTAATAAGTAAGCAAAGTCAACACATGATGTCAATATTATGCTAGACGTCGACGATCAACTGCAAAAATTACGTTTCCTGCATAAAACTTTATTTGAAAATTTAAGTTGTCTTAGGATTCTCGGCGGGCCGCACATTTAAGTTGTCTTAGGATTCTCGGCGGGCCGCACAAAAGGAGTCCGAGGGCCGCATGCGGCCCGCGGGCCGCACTTTGCCCATCACTGGCATAAGAACTATACTTGCCTGATCGTTTATCATCGAAGCATGCAAATGCATTGAGGATGACTTCTTCTGGGTCCGTTCCGTTGAGTTTCTCTCCGAACAGAGTGAGGAACATGGTAAAGTTGATCGGTCCTGGAGCCTCGCTGATCATCTTCTCCAGAAAGTCGTCTGTTGGGTTCTTGCCTAGTGACGTCATCATTTCAATGAGGTCGTCTTTGTCTATGAAACCGTCTCGGTTCTGGTCGATAACGTTGAAGGCCTCCTGAAGATCCATACACGCAGTTCATTAAATGGGTGTTTGATTGTGTACCTTGCATGTCTGTAAATATGTATGTATGTTTGTACATGTACATAACTACATATGAAGAGTCAGCATTATTCAGTGTGTTCAGAACAAGATTCTTCCTAGCGCTGGTTCAAGGCAATGTAGTTACACTTACAATGTAGTTAATACATGCAGTTATTCACCAGACTAAACATACTACCAGAAGATTGTATCATTTATGGCTTTCAGTAAAGAAATTGAAAATAAAAAGAGACCAGAAACTTAGCGACTTAAAGAATTCAAATTAAAAAACCTGAAGGTCTTTTAACACTTCAATGACGAGCTGCTTTGGTTTTCCAGTTGCTTTTCTTACACTCTCGTCATTAAAGTGTTAATCATTTTCAGTGAAGCAGATCTCAGAAATAATAGGTGAGGTTTTAAGTATACGTTCAGGTAAGGCTGAGGTCATTTAATGGGTTTACTTTGAATTCTTGGATCTGTGGTTGGTTGAACATAGAGAAGACGTTCGAAGTGTATCGGTGAGTCTTCTGTCGTCCAGGCTTCTTCTTCAGTGACTTCACTGATGACGTCATTATTCCGGTCGGTGCTGCTCTCTAACGGTAACACCCTAAAAAAAATGTAGGCCTATAGTTTATCAAATATTTAACACCATTTCTGGTCTCTTGTGGATGATTAGGTCTATAGCACAACTGATCTAATACAATCTAATGGGAGTCTTCAGCTAGGCTACAGTGGATAAGAATTAGTAGTAGGCCTAGAGATGACATTTGAGGAAAACGAGTGCGGACGGAAGAAAATGATGATTCCAATCGAAAGAGGGCAGCATGCTTCTATTGACGCGAAAGACATCGATCGGCTAGAGCCGCTAGACGCTAGAGAGGAGAGCTTCCGAGAAGTCCGTATATGACGCTCTTGTACGTCCAGATAACAAAACAGTGCTTCAAACACATAGGCCTACATATAGGCTATTATACATACAGGCCTATATATATAGGTCTATGCATGCATACATACATAGAATGCATGGAATACAGTCAAACACGAGAGCGAAAGAGGTCTGATAGGTAGAAAGATGTAGATAGAAGAAGCTATAGACAGAAAAACAAGAAGTAGGCTATGCCTATCAATCAGGAAGTTATTGAACGGTTAACTGATTTAGGGAATAAACGCTAAAGACGAACCAATGAATGAATCACGAATGAAAGAATGTAGATCTCTCGCGGGAGAAGTCTTCAATGACGTTAGAATCTCAGTGAAGTTAGAATCTCAATGAAGTTAGAATCTCAGTCAAGTTAGAATTCAGTCTAGTTCGAATCGGTCTTAACGATGGGAAAAGACAAAGGACTAGACGCACCAAATCAAACTAGCACATGCTCTCTACAGGCAAATCTTGGGATTAAGTAACCAAAAACGAATTTTCTGTAAAGGTTCGAATCTGTACTCACTTGTTTAGTTTCGAGGTCAAAAAGCTCTGTGATTCAATCAGCTATAGGGAACTCTTCGGTTAGCTATGAACAAACAAGGAAGTTTGTCAATATGGCGCAATTGGCCTAACGTTTACTTTGATGACTTGTCTACTGAACTCGACGTAGGCTATCTACAGCACGGCCGACTAGTTAGCATGCACTGCTTAAACATCAACTGTCTGACTTCCACATACGCAGAGTTCCAGCGCAGATGGTCGATGATACTAGACGTCGATAGATTCTTGGTGTGCGTCGATAAAGCTGTACATATGAGTCACACTATCTATCCGGGCTGTAGCGTCTTTCTCCAGCTCTCCATCGTACACTCGACGTTTAAGCAATGCTCGGCCTAAGTCTCGTTGCCTAGAAATGCCAGCCTGCCTAATGTAAGGCGGTGCCGAAGCATCTAGCTGTAACCTCCATCACTGGACGTACCGTGAAGTCTGCGTTTGTGGCTTAGCGCCGCCGCTGCTGCTGCTGCTGCTGCTGTTGCTGCAGCATACACAGGCTGTGACGCTTTCTGCAGCGCAGCCGACTGATGCTGCAGCTGAAAGCAACAGTGATGGGCTAAGCAAGTAACGCCCAACGCCTCTAAACTCTGCCGATGTAAAAACTTTAAGAAGAGTTAATCTGTAGGCGTATTCATATAGCCTAACGGAAATTTCACAACGGACTTCAAATTGCTATCCACCGCCAGCATTATTTAGAATGTCGGCGTCAATTTAATAATAATAACAACATATTACAATAATTATATTCTTTATTATTGCAAACCGACAAACGCAGTATGGTTACAATTCGGTATGAACGGGTGATCACAAGTTATTACTGGAGGGGAATTTAACTGTATACGGCAGCCATGCAAGGCGTCCATCACGTACTCCTACTATAGGCCTACTGATTTTACCAACGCCATCTAGCGCTTGATAGGCTGAGTGGACCTTTCAGGAGGGAAGCGGGAATCTATCCCGCTTCCTACTGCTCTTCACGCCAGTGATGCTACCATTACTCTATTAGACCACCCTCTCATCATATAGCTCAACCTATAGTATACGGTTAACAACAAAACAGTCTGAGTTGGTTTTCTGCTGTTTTTACGACGTTGTGTCATAACAAAGATGATTCGCGTCGCCCTCCTGCTTAACCAGGATTGGGACTGGTACTACTAAAGTAGGGCAGTGGCGGAGTTGACAGCCTAAGAAAGTAGGACATTCCTATATCTACATGTCTGCAAGTTTCGACTACGTCCATGCCACGTCACTTCCACGGGCGCATCGCTTTCCCTCATCATGGGTCACCCCCCCTTCCTTTCCTTTTGTAATGCTTTATCTTTGTTGCATTTATCCGTCCGTCCGTCAATCGACCAATTAATTAGTCAATCAGTCGTTTTCTTTGTTGTCTCCAACACAAAAATCTAAAATAGGTGCCTACTAAAGTCTGTGCCACGTTTGCACTATGTAAAAATATTCGTAGCGTGAAGGGCGATAGGCTACCTTATCGTCTGCAGCTGTCTTGTCTGTCATTCTGTCATTCTGTCTATCTGTCTGCCTGCCTGCCTGCCTTCTACCCTTGAATCCCTTCCGACATCAAGGTCTCCGTCTCTATTCTCTCTGCCTCTCGATCTCTTACTCTCTCGGTCTCAAACGCACACAGACACACACAGACACACACAGACACACACAGACAGACACACACACACACACACAGACACGCTGTTCCAACCGAGTCGTCCGGTATCGTGAATTGTCAGTCTGGAATTTTATCAGAAGTTGCGTCGTGTTTAGGCCTATTATATATAGGCTAGTTCTTGGCTCCAGATGAGCGTCCAGACTGAGACACGGAATGCAGTTCGATAAACTTCCGAATTCTAATCGACTCTCAGACAATGAGGTCCGCGTAACAATGGCAGCAATTAAGCATTATCTGGCACGTTGCCTATAAGTGGCCACTGGCTCACGCTTTAGTCTTAATTTAACTGCTGCGTTCAACCCCCGATTGAAAATAGAAAAGCTTGTGAAACGCTTACGAATAGTTATAGGCCTAAGTAAGATTTTTCCATGGTGTGCAGTCTGGTGTTCATGGCTTAAGTTTAATCCGACAACCCTTGCCATCGCCCATCGGAGTGCACACAAGGAACCAAACCCACACAAGGAACCCACATTTATAGGACCTATGCATTTTTCCATATGGGACCCGTATTGAGTTCACGTGGGTCTCATGTAGGCCTATAATGCTAATGGAAATGCTGGCAGCGTATTAAGTCTTTGAAGTGGATTCGGTCTGGTGGTTTTGGCCAAAAAAGTGATTTGAGGATGGGAATGATGTGACGACCCTGGCGACAGCTTGCTTGGCGGAATTTGTTTGAACTGATGCGTGATCTTTAACTAACCTATCAACATATAGACCAGGGGTTCCCAATCTTTTCTAAGCCCCGCTGCCCCGCACCCCTGGGAAATGTTTGACCAAAGTTCGCACCCCCTACAAAAGTATTATCACGTTTGAAAACGCATACATGAAATTGTTACTATTGAAACTTGTGCTAACATACCTTAGGCTAGCCTTTCAGTTACAGGCATACAATGTTACATGGAAATAAACTTCTAATCTTACGGTCTTGCCCAACCTCATCCTCTGACAGCTCAAAACTTATAACGTATTATCAATGCATTCTATATAATTTATACTGTCCGTTTGAAAACGCATACGTGAAATTGTTACTATTGAAACTTGTGCTAACATACCTTAGGCTAGCCTTTCAGTTACAGGCATACAATGTTACATGGAAATAAACTTCTAATCTTACGGTCTTGCCCAACCTCATCCTCTGACAGCTCAAAACTTATAACGTATTATCAATGCATTCTATATAATTTATACTGTCCCTCTTTGTGGCACCCCTGAAATGGCATGTCGCACCCCCTGGGGGTTCGTGTTTGAGATAGACGTTTATATAATAGACGCGTGTGTGTTTGTGGAATTGTCTCTTCATTGACACACCGAGTTAGCCTAAATTAATAGAACAACATGCGTGACATAATAGGACTATTATAATTAAGTTATAAATAAAGAGGATAAATAATACACTAATTCACTGCAATGCTTTACCCAGATCAGTTCTACTCTCCGACTTCACATCAAACGCATTTGTTCTCTTCGTCTTTTCTCTTTCAAACAACCACTGCCTTGTAAATAATAAAATTAAATACATTAAGTCTACATTTAAATATATGATATTTAAATATAGACTTAATGTATTTAATGGAGAACACGTACGTGTAGGCGTGTGTATACCCAGTACAGTCATTGATCTGCTATGCTCTGAATGATTTATTCGGAACTCTTCCTCTGTCCTACTGTATATTTAAACCCATCTTCTGCTCTTAACCCTTGTCTCCTGCCATCAGTTGTCGCAATGTTTCTTCTGCACACTCGGGATTTCTAAAAGCAGCGATTCTTCAATCGATAGATGGCGACAGGTTCCTAGCACTGAGCTTCTTCTAGGGATATTAATTTAATCCTAACGCAAGACAAGTCTAAACATTTTATGCTGCTGATGTAAGACCACTACCCTTCACAGCACAGAGGCAGAGGACTTGCCGCACTTGCGAGCTAGTTACGCTAAAAGTTCCTTCTGGAAAACTTCCATTTGCTATGGGATATAACCACTGACGTGGGTGCATGCATGCGTCGTACATATAGTGTCTTCTCAAATGTAAATGTAAATGTAAATATGTAAATCTGCGAAATTTCTCACAAAATCAGACCAGCTTATCACCGGCGTAATATCAAATCAAGTCAGCGCTACCCAGGTTGTTTTATTCTTTCGAGCAGGTCAGAATCCGGGGTGGTCAAGATAATATTTCTAGCAAAAAAAGAGACTTATTCTCACTGGAAACTATCGGCAAATTCTACGCAATGCAATGTGATGTCACGTGATATGATGTAGCCTAATATAATGTAGCGTGGTGTTTAGGAAAGAAGAAGACAAAAGAGTTTCTCGTCGCCTACATGATTTGCAAGAAAGTAGTGTCTTGAGGAGATTATTTCACTGGAAACAATTCGGCAAATTCTGGCTGCTGCAATGTGGTGATGGTTGTGATGGTGGTGGTAATGGTAATGGTAATGTAGCTGGTGGTGTAATGTAAAGAAGACAAATTATGATGATAATGACGGTGGTGATGACGACGACGATGACGACGACGATGATGATGATGATGATGACGACGACGATGATGATGATGATGATGACAATGATGATGACGATGATGATGACGATGACGACGATGATGATGACGACGATGATGACGACGACGATGACGATGAAGATGACGATGATGATGACGACGACGATGATGATGACGACGATGATGAGACTCTCTTAAGAAGACCCTTGAACCAAAAGAAGGACGACGTAGAATCTCTACATGGAAGACTGGTCCAATCAAGTGCACACGCACCTGTCAAGCAGGAACCAGCGCACTCAGCTGCTTCTGGGTGATGATCGCAGCCTCTGGCGAGACGATACTACTTGAGCGACACGTGTAAGAAGTCGTGCGTAGAATACACTTGGGTCAGAGACGTCGTATACCGCTCCATACAGGTCAACATCAATTATCGTCTGAAGCCGCATCGAGTTGCAGAACTGACGAAAAATAATAAATTCATTGAATTATTCATGTTTTTCTATATAGGCAGTGGCGTAGATGGGTGGTTTGGCGTCCCGGGCAAGTGATGGCAATCGCGTTTTCCCACCCCTTCGGAGGAACTTTGAACTTTAACAAGAAACGTAGCTGAATGTTAACCAATGACAAGACAGTCCCATTGTGACATCAAAGAAGAAAAGAGCAGTCCCTTAAGTTAACTCTGAGGTAGAAGTGTTGACCTTTCAACACCCTGAGTACGAGTTCCTTTCCCGCAAGGTCGGCCCTATCCCAAATGGCGCCCCATGCAAAGCATTCGTTTGACATCCTCTGACCCCCACTCCACGATCTACCCCACGTCACAACTCAATGACGAACGGTCCAGAAACCAGCCAAAACATTACGCTCAACTGAGTTATTTGTTATTATTATTATGATTTTTCATTCGTACAGTTGCCCTGGATAATTCACGTATTTGTGGAATAGTAAAAGTAAAACAGTTCGAATTACCGAAAAATTAGAATAATCGAAAAATGAAAATGTACTTATTACAAAGAATTATTTGTTGAAGTAATCAGAAATCTTATTTTTTAATTATTTCTTATTCACCTTCAGTTTTCAGTTTATCAAAACTGATAGGAGTCTGCTTTTACTTTTAAATTCTTTTCTTGCTCTAATACTAGCAAAATTGTTTATATTATCTTCGTAATCTAATATCTGGGCTAATGTCTTCCTCAATAGACAGCATACATATCTAGAGCAGTAAGTCTTTCCTGTGTCATAGAAGCCCGCAAGTATTTTTTTTATTAGCTCCAACTTTGAAAAGCTTTTTCACCAATTGCCGCACTGATTGGAATAGTTTAAAAAAATGCGTATTGCAATAGCTGTGGTTTGAAAAAGTTCCAAGCACCTTATTGATTTTAAAAATCGAAGAACTTATGAAGTCATTTTTGTGCGGTGTTCGAAATTGAATTACTTGAAAATGTGCAATGAAATCAATAATTATTTTAAATTTGCTCCATAAGCGAAAGTTTTGAATTCAAATCAAAATAATCACTGAAACAAATGGCTAAAAAGTGGAAAACATAAAACTGTTAGAGCACTTAGTGGCACCCTAGATTTTGGCACCCCAGGCAACTGCCTGCTTTGCCTGTACCTAAGGAAGGCACTGCTTTCCCGAGCAGTACCTTGTACGTTTCTTTCCACTTACTTACTTACTTAGACATATAAAATGTCATGTAGCTGTGCGTGTTAACTCCGCCACCACTATTACTCTGGTAGTGCCAGTCCCAAGCCTGGATAAAGGAGGAGGCCGACCCTAACGATCTTTGTAACCACACAGCGTCGTTAAACTGAAACTACAAGTAATAGCTGCACATGCCAACATCAATTCTGCCACTTGAGTTCTCGGGCGGTGCCAGCCCAAAGCCTGCATAAAGGAGGAGGGCGACGTTAATCATCTCTATTATGGCACAGCGTGGTTAAACAGAATTGAAATACTTCTACTACATGTATATACCACATACCAATCTCATACCAGTCTCTTACCAGTCTCTATAATATATCTATAATATCGACTTAGTGTTTGGTGAAGTTCGGCATTGTGCTATTGCATAGCATCGTTGAAGGCCTATGATCCTTAGAAATATCTTTTGTGGTTCTGTTATGTATAGTAGTTTAACTGGATTCCGACCAAGCAGGCTAGTCCAACTGTCAAGGTTTCGGTTGCATAGACTATTGATTGCGGCGTTGTGAACTACGATAAAGGATCCACGGAAGATTATATTACATAGTACTAGCCTTTTCTTCGCATACTAGGATGCTCTAGCGAATCTTTATCGTCTTCAGTGAAAGCCATCTCGCTTTGTCTACCGTTATTGTTTCTGAACGCACTGCATGTGCGCCGACGTGAACCCGCGCTACATTGCCAACACAACAATGGGATCGATTTATGTTGCGCAGTTCTTTCAAATGCTAATCAAAGGATCTCTCTGACTCTCCCGTGTCGGTTCATAGTTCTCAATAGCCAACAGTAAGAGGAGGAGGAGGGAGGGAGAGGAGGATAAAGAGGAGGAGGAGGAAGAAGAGGAGGAAGAGGAGGAGGAGGAGAGGAGGAGGAGGAGGAGGAGGAGGATAAAGAGGAGGAGGAGGAGGAGGAGGAAGGGAGGAGGAGGAGGAGGAGGAGGAGGAAGACGAGGAAGACACAAGAGCTTCTGGCCGTCCCTCGCATACGTGGTGCAACTGCTCAAACCAGATGCTTTGCTTATGTCGGCCCCTCTATTTGGAACCATCTTCGCATGAATCGTGTCTTGAGCTCCTCAGCCTTTCGATTCCTCTGTTTCGGAAACGACTGAAGACTATTTTATTTGTTAGAGACAGCACTGACCTTGGTCGGGAGCGTCTCTGAATCTTTGAGTGGCGCTATACAAATGTTCAATTACAATAACAAAGAAGGAAGGCGATAGAAGAAGAGGAGGAGGAATATGGGATATGGAAGAGGTGGAGGATTAGATCGAAAAAGAGGAAGAGGATGAGGAGGAGAAAGTAGAGGAAGACAAGAAGGAGAAGAGGAGGTGGAAGAGGAGGTGAGTAAGACGGAGGTTGGACAGAGGAAGCCGAGGTGGTGGAATTAAGAGGAAGAGGAGCATGGAATGTCGACGCAACTGGAGAGGGATTCTCTCGGTCAAAGAGAAGGCATCAAGTTTTTACAGCCGACTAATTGTTCATTACAGCGGCGCACAGTCAACACCGCCTGACGACCGACTTTGCTCTTGTTCCTGCTCTTCACTGTGACACATCGATTCAGGTGCCCGTCGCCAGGCGGAGGAGAAGCTAGGCCGACGCCGACAAAGTATAGGCCTATGGCATAATGTAGGCCTATGTGGCATCGACTGTGGCCGTCAAGTAATTGATTTTAAGCGAGCTTCCTATATACACGGGAGCAGCGGCGGCGCATGGTATGTCAAAACTCGATCTTTGGTCGGTCTGTCAGTGTGCGTGTCCGCTGCGATGTCCGTCTGTCCGTCTGTCCGTGTCTGTTCCAGACGGTTCCAGCCTTGACCGGGTTCCGTGCTGTCATCGCTCGTTCTGTCTTTCCCCCGATCCATAGCGCTCGAAGTGGCTTAATTAACGCGACCATTGGGAGAAAGTTGACCAGTAAGTCTCGTCATCTCTGTCTGTCTGTCTGTCTGTATGTATGTATTCCTCTCTCTGTCTCTCTCTGTCTCTGTCACTCTGTCTCTCCGTCTCTACCTATCTATCTAACTATCTCTTTGTCTGTCTTTCTACGTGTCTCTGTTTCTCTGTGTCTCTCTGTCTGTCTGTGTGTCTCTCTTTACCCGTTTCTCTCGTTCTATTCCTCTATTTATCTATGCTACCTCCCCATCTGTCTCTGTCACTCTGTTCTCTCTCTGACTCTACCTCTAACTCTCTCTCCGTCTCTCTCTTTCTATCTCTCACTTTGTCTGTTTCTCTTTCTGTCTCTCTCTATCTCTTTGTCTGTCTGTCTTTCTGTCTGTCTGTATGTATGTCTGTCTGTCTCTGTCTACCTCTCTATCTGTCTTTGTCCCTGTCTGTCTCTGTCACTCCTGTCTCTCTCCGCTCTCTTTCTATTTCCCTCGTTGTCTGTTTCCCTCTGTCTCTGTCTCTGTCTCTGTCTCTGTCTCTGTCTCTGTCTCTCTCTCTGTCTCTCTCTCTCTCTCTCTCTCTCTCTCTCTCTGTGTCTCTGTCTCTGTCTCTGTCTCTGTCTCTGTCTCTGTCTCTGTCTCTCTCTCTGTCTCTGTTTCTGTCTGTCTCTCTCTCTCTCTCTCTCTCTCTCTCTCTCTCTCTCTCTCTCTGTCTGTCTGTCTGTCTGTCTGTCTGTCTCTCTCTCTCTCTCTCTCTCTCTCTCTCTCTCTCTCTCTCTCTCTCTCCATCTCTCTCTCTCTTCTTCCGCTTGTAGTCTCTGCATCCGTCCCTCTCCATCCTCCGCAGCCTCTGCATCAGTCGCCCTATAGAGCATCGTTCGTGCACGACGACGACAGCGCCGTCATTATATAGCGCCAGCAGTTCGTCCTCTGCGGAAGAAAAGTCGCTGGAATTTGCGTTTGATCTTCTGCTCAGCCTTCTTCTGATGCTTATGGCTAGACGACGATGGTGAGATCATGATCATAGAGATCTAAAGATGATCAAGATTCAGATTTTCGGATTATCTAACCTCTGATCGAACGGTGACGTTTAGGGTTCAGTAATGGGGATGATGATGATGATAATGATGTTGACGATAATGATGATAGTGGTTAGGAGAGGAGGAGCGGAAGGAGCAGGAGGAGGAGGAGGGGAGGAGTAGGAGGAATAGAAAGAGGAGGAGGAAGGGAAAGAGGAAGAGAAAGAGAAGAAGGAGGAGAGAAGGAGGAGGAAAAGAGAAAGGAGAAAGGAGAAGGAGGAGAAGGACGAAGAGGAGAAGGAAGAGGAGAAGAAAAGGAGAAAGAATAGGAGGAGGAAAAAAGGAGGAAGAGGAGAAGGAGCAGGAGGAGTAACATAAAGATGAAGAAGAGGAGCAAGAGGAGGAGGAAGAGAAGGAGGAGGAGAAGGAGGAAGAGGAGGAGGAAGAAGAGGAGTATAATGACTACAACGTTGACGGTGATCAACGCGACAGCAAGAGTTATGACGGCAGAGATTGTGAGGAATGAGGATGCTAACAGTTCTGAGAAGAATTACAGGATTTCAAATGCCGTTAGTGATGAATTCGCAGGAAATAAAAACGATTATGGCCGAAGAATAATCTCTTAAATTGAAAAAGTCTATTCCTGGCTTGAAGATGTGGCGAAAATAACCTATAGTTTTTTCTGAATGTGAAAAACCTATCGATTCAAATGTCGACAAAGTATGTGCATGCAGTGCTGCCGACAGAAATTCCGGACCCCTAGGCAGAGCAGTCACGGGCCCCTACCTATCCTTAGACTTCATGAGAAAATTTTTTTTAAACAAACTGAAATAATAATAGTGCTGGTTCAACCGTACAAACTTATATTTATATATGCAATTATTGTAGTTAAGTGTCAGAAATATTATATTTTAAAGGCATAAATCATAAACTTTGTATAACTGAATATAATATTTTTCATAAGTTGATTGCTGGGCCCAGCCCGGGCCCCTAAAAGTCGCCGGGCCCCTGGGTTTTGCCCCCCTGCCCCTCTCGGCGGACCTGTATGCATGTATGTATGTAAACCTATAGCAACTTCAACCTCTATTGCGCCGGTGTCTTATGCACAAGGCATCAACCGATGGCATATATATATATATATTATGTGATATAATATGTATATACAAATATATATGCAAATTATATGTATATATCAAGGCACTTACTATATATAGCGATTTTCAGTACCTCGCAAAAGCACTGAAAAGTTACCATCGTTGTATTCGTATTTATAATTAACGTCTTATCATTGTAATTAACATTGTCATCTTAACATTGTGAATAACATTCAGTCGTCTTTCAATTTATAATATTTTTAGTCAACCTATCAAGATTTAGCAGTTTATTGGCTTCCAATGGCATTACCGTTAGGACTATAACCTATAGACTACCTGTCGCCAGCTTATGAAACGTATACGGATAAGTGTTAATGTTTTTTTAGTCTGACATCAGACTATCTGCGTCTTATCATTATTGCCTCGTTATTCGCTTATCATCTTATCGTTGCCTCGTTATTCGCTTATCATCTTATCATTGCCTCGTTAATCGCTTATCATTCGCCTCGTTATTATCATCTTATCATTGCCTCGTTATTCGCTTATCATCTTATCATTGCCTCGTTATTCGCTTATCATCTTATCATTGCCTCGTTATTCGCTTATCATCTTATCATTGCCTCGTTATTCGCTTATCATCTTATCATTGCCTCGTTATTCGCTTATCATCTGATCATTGCCTCGTTATTCGCTTATCATCTGATCATTGCCTCGTTATTCGCTTATCATCTTATCATTGCCTCGTTATTCGCTTATCATCTTATCATTGGGATTCATTGCCTCGTTATTCGCTTATCATCTGATCATTACCTCGATATCGCCTTATCTCTTCTTATGATTAGCCTTGCCTGAACATCGTCATTATAACGAAGAGCTGTCTGCGAGATGGAGGTGACGGTGGCGATGTTGGTGTGCTAATGAATGTCGACGGTTCGTTTTTCTTACAGGTCTCTTCAAGACATCCGCCCGAAGATCCAACTGCACTGATGCCTCTCCTCCGCATCCTCCGCCTCTCCTCCTCCTCATCCTCCTCCGCCGTCTCCTCCTGCCTCTCCGCATCCAGATGAAACAAATTAGAGTCAAATAATACAGTCTCTGCAGTCGACTCCTTGCCATCATTTCAATTGCCTCCTCCTCTAACATGCCTTTGGCGTTATACGTTACTCTGCTAAGCATCTGTGCCATTAAAGGTAAGACCGAACAAACACTCTATTAGATTATACGAGACTCGACAATTGCATGTAGATTGCATGCGATGCATATGTGTATGTATGCATGCATATATGCATGCTTCGGAGGAGGTTTTAAGATTTCGGGGGCTTTAAGATTTCGGGGGGGGGTTAAGATTTCTGGGGGTTTCCATTGAAAATAAAGTCCAGTTTTTTGTATTTTGCATGTAAAGCATATAAAAAATTGCATGTTGCACCCGTAAAACCACCCTAAATACGCCATGATATATGCATGCTTGGATACTTGCATATTATGTATGTTTGTATGCATGCATGTATGTAGCCTAATATGTATAATATATTATGTGAAAGTAAGTAGATTTTATATTTAACTAGCAGTTTTTACCCGGCGTTCGCCAGGGTTTTCCTCAGCGCCCGTGTATTTGAATTTAACGACATCTTCGTCGGCGCCCGTGAATTTGAATTTAACGATGTGCAAATTTTTCGTGTATCCTTCTGGCGAATTTACGCGCTTGCTTGAAATTGTTTAAAATACAACTCTATGCAATATATACTCCTGCATAGCTAGATTTCAATGG
The DNA here is from genome assembly GCA_020284085.1 of Aporrectodea caliginosa. Lineage (NCBI taxonomy): Eukaryota > Metazoa > Annelida > Clitellata > Crassiclitellata > Lumbricidae > Aporrectodea > Aporrectodea caliginosa. The sequence goes on along the minus strand of JACEVL010000163.1, from coordinate 3,859,210 downwards.
CATTGAAACAGACTATGACCACATCGAAACTAGGCGGAATTTCAAGCTTTTGGGTTGAAATAAAGTTGTGTTGAGATCTATAGAAACTCAAATGAAAACGTTCGTTAAAAATTTCGTGTCCCTAAAGTGTTGCATTGGCGAATTTGTAAGTCCGATGACCTATAAATTTAGCCGTGGGCGTGACCACTTCTGATTAGTCAACGTCATCGTGATTGGTTGCGAATCAGAGCGTTGACCTATGTCGCGTGACGTAAGATTGCATATTAATTTAAGCCTTCGTGACGTAAAAATATGGCCATACTGTGTATTGAAATAGTCTCGTCGAAAAAGTTGGAAATTTAAAATGTCCATATATCGGCGTTTAAATAAAATTGTGAAATGTCGCGTTGACTTAGACGCGGCTTAATAATGTTTGTAAATTTTTTCAAATCGCTAAAGCGCTTCATTTCGGAGCCTTTAGAAAAGACAGAATAATCATTTTGGATTATAATATAAGATTATTTATGCATGTAATTATGCATGTGCGAAACCACGCATGCATGTATGTGGAAGCAGTTGTGTTTGTGTGTATGCATGTAATGTATGATTATATGCATATTTGTATGATATGTATGTATGTTTGTAGCCTAATTGACAGAAGAGAATAAGAGAAGTCTACGAGATGCACTAAAACTCAGCGGTCGCTTAGAAGTGTTAGCGACTTCATTTTCTCATCCTCGGCATATGTACCTTATCCTCGGTCGATAAACTCATTTTGTAGCAGAGTTCAACACGGCCGCTAATAAAACATAACTTTTGAATTATCTGCCTTCCTTGGCAGTGATTTCAGGTGATTTTTGTGTCACGGTATCCAATTGGCTGAGGAGGGGAGTAGGTACCTAATTGGATAGAGAGCTATAACGGTGAGAGTAGGATTTGAGTCTCCTCTATTGTATTGTATTGTAGATCTATCAGATTTATATAGCGCCTGAGAGTGGACACCAATCAGGGCAACACCGTTCTTCTCTTAGACGGTTACGGTGTTGTCACTTTGAACAAGTTCTTCGCTCACAACTATACTTAGCGCAATCGATTGATGCTTTGTCGTTAGATTGTGACGCATAATAAAAATGCAGAACGTGTAATTCAACTCACGACCTCTGTATTGTAATTGTAATCTGGCATTTATATAGCGCCACTTCAAGAAAAACTCATCAGTAGCGCTCATATAAGCTTATTACGTATGCATACATATATGAAAGTAAGTATGTATTTATGTATGTATGTTTGTACGTGCGCAACTACGCGTGGGCGGCGTGGAATATGGCAGATGTTAATAGTTGCCCACCAATGTGCAATTTTCCTCAAACTGCCATCTAACTGCTAGGTTTAAATCGACACGCGATTGTTGCTATTCCCTATTAACCTAATCAACCACCCATGGACTATTATTACTGTGCGCTGATCAGATTGTATTGCGCGGAAATTTGTTCGTTAAGCTGTGAGACCATCCTTCTCCGAAACACGCGTCAAATGCGTTTTGCGCCCGTGGCTGAAGTCTGGCTAAATGAATATTTCTGGGAAAGGCAAACTTGGCGAAGTGAATGAAGAATATATCATATGATAGGTAACGCCGGGACACACGACTCGGCATCTGGTTCTATTATCATATACCAGTGCATCAGCATGTTATAACGTATGCTGGGTGCTGCGGCATCTCATTGCCCAGTGTCTGATGTTCCAGCGCGTCGGGTGCTTCGCTCTGCGACGAAGGGTGAGTTCCTTGTTCCACGGACTCGCTTGGCTATTAGGCAGCGCGAATGATTATCGATTGTTGGCCCTTCCATCTGGAAAATGACCTACCACTTAAGCTCCGTTTTTACTTGTAAGCCATCTGACAGGGTTCTACAAGTCCCTCAAGTCTTTTCTTTAGTCGTGGGTGGGCTGGGAGCGCTCCTGAGTAGTTTCTAAGGGGCGCTATATAAATGCTCTGAATGAAAGAATGAATGAATTGCGACGTTCTATAGGTAAATTCGTTTTATTGATAAAAACAATCTGACAAAAAGCAGAATTGCTAACATGAGTGATATTGGATAATTTAAAGTAATTAGAAAATTTTAACATAGACTAGTAAATATCTTTATATAAGGATCTGGGTATAAATTGAGAGTTTTCTTTTGGTGGAGAGTATGGTTGTGTGCTCTATGTCTTAATTGGTGAAAGGAGAGTGGTCCGACTGGAGGTAGGAGTTGGTGAAGTAGCCTACACATGCTTGGGGTATACGTTACGTTATTATCGAAAGCTGTTATTATGGCTATGATTGACATCCAATCATGGGCATCGAGAGCCAAATCGGGCCCCGGGCAGAATTCCTTCAGGGCCCCTCGCTTTCATTATTAAGCCTAAGTCTGGTGTAAGCCTGAAAAACGCTATCAAACTACATTTAACGAATAATAATAAAGGTAATAATAATAATAACAGGGCTTTTTAGTGTGCAGTTCTACACAAAAATGGCAGTTCTAAATGAATTTGTGCAGCTGTAGAAGCATTTTTGTGCAGTTAAAACTAGTTTTAAAATGTTCATTGTCATCCGATTTGGAATAATTCACTGTGGCTTTTTAAGGGGTCATGCAGTTCTAAAAATTTCTTTTAAAAGCCCTGAATAATAATAGTAAAAGTAAATGTGAAAATCAATTTCTGGTTTAAAAGGTCCATCTATGCCTCTAATTATAAATAAATTTACTGAAATTTAATATGAAAATGTGATTATGTGAATGTGATAAATGATTTGTTAAATGACATTTATCGCATTATGACATCCAATTTCAAGAGGTGCACGTCAATTGCTGTGTTGCATTGTCTACATGGACTACGTCAACAACTCGCTCTGTAGCCTACCATGATCAACTCCACGTACATCTATCTATCATACTAGCAACGATATTGTCAGCTTGATTTGCTGCATCATTCGCTTTTGATTAAATTGAAAATGCAAGGCTTTGAGGGATTGTTTGTCTCTCGTTAGCATTCTGTAGCCAATTTCACCAATTCACCAATTTCACCAATCTTTCTTTCCTTTATTGAGCTCCAGATTTCTGATGGTAATTCATCTTCTAATTCGTTATCAACTTAATGAAATCATAATATTATAATATCAAATATTGATAATTTGATATCAATTATTTATAATAATTTGTGATAAATTACATCCAGCTGTAAGTTAATGTATTATTTATTTTGACAATAACTCAAATTTCAATTCAGAAATTCACATCCAGTACAAATTTTATGCCTCCCATTTAGCTGACTGCTGGTAAATCTAAAAATAGGCCCACTGATAAGCAGGTTTTTTTAATTCAAGTTTTTGCAACTATAACGTGGCCTAGAACTTTGCATTACGCACCCTGTAATGCAAAGTTCTTGGAGACGCATACGATTCTGGTGGAGTATTATAGAATTCAGTCAGAATTCGAAATTTGTCTGCATCAGTTAACTTTGTATCAGCAGATAGTCCAAAACCATTCTGATGAGTGATTATCAACGTCTGTTACTGTGCTCATTCCTAAATCCTCTGACTGAGCAACTGAGACTGTTAAGTTTCACAGCTATTAAATCGTTTTCGTTAACAACAATGCTAACCTTTTCAGTCCCATTTCCACCGTCACATTCGTTATTGGCTTACATTTTGGTAAAGAAATTCAATAGATCTAGTACCTCATTTACTTCATTACCTAGCTATTAAATTGAAGCAATTAGACTGCATTAGGCCAAAACCCACAGGTTTCTTCAGTTTGAAAGAAGTTTTAGACATTTCCGGGCCCCTGCCAGGGGCCCCTGCCATGGAACCGGGCCCCGGGGCAGCAACCCCACCTGACCCCCCCTCTCATCGGCCCTGCATCCGATTTCCTTCCATTAGGCATCCACGAGACAAATAAGAGATACCCTGCTATCATCTCAACAGCAACAACAGTACTGTCAACGTGATCTGCACTGTTTCAAGTTGTTTGTCATGTAGGTCTTCCAATCTTGTTTCAAGTACACCAACTTACCATGTTATTCCACTTCTTCCTCTCTATCTGTCTGTCTGTTTGTCTGTCTATCTATTTACATGTAGATATCTCGCTCTTTCTTCTTTCTCTCACACACGCCGTCTGTCTCATTATCTGTCAAATTGTCTCTCATTTAATTCAACTTGACCTACAAGGACCATTGAAGGTGTTGGTCACCCTGTTTCAATTACCAACTTATAACCGTGTTATTCCACTTCTTCATATATATATATATATATATCCGTCTCTCTCTCTCTCTCTCTCTCTTTCTCTCTCTGGTATTCTCTGTCTGGATCCGTCTCTCTTTTTTTCTCTCTCATTATCTGTCGATGTTTTAATTCCACTTGACCCCAAAGGACCATTGAAGGTATGAGATGGTAAGCCGGTAGGTATGCAGGTGTTCCGTGGCCCAGAATCTGGACCAAGCCAATTATCGCCCACAGAAAACATCTCGCCCTATAAGCTACATATGTATGTATACCGCGTTACTTCGTGGAAGAACTGTTGACACGGAAATCGAATAAAATAATTGCATTGTGTTTGCATAGAACTACAGGAAAGTGATAACTTGATGCTATCGTTCTGCAGCACTGTCACCATATCGACTTTTCGCAACAATTAAATCGTTATTCTATAAGACAACGTTACTATAATTATAGCAGCAACCGCCTGGTGTAATGACAGTTAGAAATAATACAAAGCTGTAGTCATGCCAGTCAATTTAATGACTGATGCGCTGGTATGTCATGACCATTGACGTAGCAACCGATTAAAATAGCTTTGTGATTTCATGGACCTGTTGATATAGCAACATTACTGTGATGTCATGACCCTTTTTGACGTAGCAACTGCTCAAAATAAATTTGTGATTTCATGGACCTGTTGATATAGCAACATTACTGTGATGTCATGACCCTTTTTGACGTAGCAACTGCTCAAAATAAATTTGTGATTTCATGGACCTGTTGATATAGCAACATTACTGTGATGTCATGACCCTTTTTGACGTAGCAACTGCTCAAAATAAATTTGTGATTTCATGGACCTGTTGATATAGCAACATTACTGTGATGTCATGACCCTTTTTGACGTAGCAACTGCTCAAAATAATTTTGTGATTTCATGGAACTGTCGATATAGCAACATCCCTGTGATTTCATAAAATAAACATAGCCTAATACTAATCATAAAATCAGTTTGCAATGATAATTACATTGCGATATTGTAGTCCTGCTTTCAGCGAGGCCCACATAATATGTCGCCACCTCAAGGATGCTAGAGGCATACGAGATCATAAAGCATTCTTAACGGAATTTGTCCCGCTAATGGAAATACGCTGACATTTCCGAGGCCACTCCAGTTGGAGTGATTGGAACTGGAGTATGTATGAGACCATCGCTTGGCACATGGAGGACTGCTAAATGTTGGCCAATGCAGAGTTATGCCGATAGATGGCAGTAACGCAGATGGCGCCACTGTCTGCTAATGTGTGCATCAACGTTAAGACAGGTTGGAAAGCAATGTTTAGAGTGTGTAAATGGGTCTATGTAGTTGGAAGCGGTGTGAATATCTGTGGGAAGGTGTGTGATGAAGATAAGTTGAGTTAAAGTATAATAAAAGTATAATGAACCGGGAAAATGTATCTCAGTGCAGGAGTTTATCTCTTCCTCCCTACAATTCATCATACAACTTGGATGTTCAGAGACTCTGAACTTTCATGCCATCTTCAGCTGTCGACGGGAATCCGTTGGTTGGTTCCGCGCATGTGCGTGTACCCGCCAGTGGCGACTCTTCTAGCTTACTGTGCATTGTTTTGCTAACTGATGTAATATATATATATTCGTTCGTAATGACATTTAACATCATATAGACTAGCGCAGAGAGGTCCTCTGAGTAGATATCTTGAAGGGGTGCTATATAAATGTTCATTTGCATTACCTACATACCACTTTCCATGTAATTATGTTTATAATACAAGCCTTCTTCTTTGGTTCTCTGCCTCTTAGGCAGGTTCAAATGTCCGATGTCGCCACTGTTCTCGTTGTTGGGCCTCTTCTTTAAGCTTTTTGTATCCACCTGTCCAGTGGCGTAACTAGGACTTTTCTGTTTAAGCCCTGAACATAGCGAGTACGGTAGCCCGTGCCCATATTGAAGCCGGGGGCTTGATTCATTTTTAGGGGGCTTCAGCTTCGTTTGGGGGGGCTTAAGCCCCCCAAGCCCAACGTAGTTAATACAAGCCTAGAGAAACTGATAATTTTACTTTGTTTTATTGTATTAACCCTTAGAACAATTATTTATCCTACAAGCATCGAATGAAGGATCACTAGACCGTTCGCTTTTAGATCGGTATATTATGTGTTGATGGTTTATTAATTGGAGACACTCGCTTTCATCTGAAGAAAGAGCCAAGTAATCGACATCTCTCCATCTAAAAGCTTTCAAGTTCACAAAGGCGCTATGTAAATAATTTGATATTTGTGTTAGAACTGCAGTGAATATTATTTCATCGGGTCACATAGTGATGACAACGACCAAACACCTTCGAGGCCGGCCTGTGTACAACACCGTTACTGTAAAATAAATATGTGATTTCTTGAACCTGTTGATATAGCAACATTACTGTGATGTCGTGACCCTTTTGGACGTAGCAACTGCTCAAAATAAATGGGAAGTTTCTTAAGGCGGGCCGTATAGAAATGCACCGTTATAACCAGTTTGCTGTAGCATATTTGGCGAGCTAATTGACCGCTTTCGTCATAGGCATCGACTCTTGCTTTTGTCTCTGGGTGCATGAGTTCTACCCCGGAATAATTTTTACATTCTACATTGCCGTAGGTGAGTTTTAGCTCATTTTCGAAGAAAGAAAATTGTTTTCTTGTCAAGGATTACGTAGTTAGAAAAGTCTAACGTGACAGTGACTGATATAGTTTCGAAATGTGTGTATGTAGCCTGTCTTATATATAGGACATTTGCATTTTTATCGTACAGTAGGTGCGAATTCCTTTAGGTGCGACGCACCACTGAACTTTCTCTCTTGGTGCACTGAACTTTCTCTCTTGGTGCATTCGCACCCAAGGCTTCCAAAGAGTCGCGCCTATATGGCTTTGGTAATTAAACCTAACACGGTTACGAAAAGTTATTAACTGTTAATGAGTTGTCGAGACATTGTCTGACAGTTATTTATATTGAATTACAATTTAATTATTCAGAACAGTTGCTCTGGTGACAGTCATAAACTTACAGACGATTGCATCAAGTTAATACTTGCCTATGGTAATACCCGTATGTTAAGTATACCCGTAGTCCAAGTTATGCGGGAGAAAGCCCAAAATATTTTCTGTACCATCGGTTGATGCCTTGTGCATTAGACAACGGCGCGATAGAAGTTACTAAATTGAATATAGGGGTCTACTCGGTGATCATATATAGAATATCGGAGTATACTCGGATTATACACCGAACGTAGGCCCTAATCCGTTAAAACTTGGATTATATAATATGTTTAGTTCTCGTTTCATTAGCTTTTTAGAAACAAGGCACATTGATTACCATCAACTGTTGTTATAGATTTACAATGGGGCAAACTATCTGACAAAGAGCAGTTCTACTGCCGCTTGTTATTATTTTATCAACGCTATGAGCTTAGACAATGTGCTATCGTAATTAATTTTAGAGAGTAACTATAGTATGACTCATGCTGAAAGATGGTATCCGATTGTAGGCTATAAATTGCATCGAATTGCCAAGTCGTTAAAAGCCCCGAATTTGTCACTGAATTATGCGCATAAACAACCGATTAGTCTCATTTATATCGCAAAAACATCCGCCAGAAACAAAAACATTCAATTATCCGACAAGCGAGAGTACTTCAGGCTCTTTGAGGAAACGTCATGATGCAGAGGCGGTAAATAAGTTCATTATAGGACGCAGCAGAGTGCTTTAAACACACGGATGTCATAAACGAGAAAAACAGGCTGCAACGGATTTGCCTACAGGACGCGTTTCTGACTACAACAACATGTGGTTCAGCGATTTACGACAAAGCTAGGCAGACAGGTTGCACGAAAACAAGTCCTCAGCGCAAACTCACCTTAAGCCGACAGCGTCGACTTATATACAGGATTTTCGCCGAAATGTCACCAAGTATGCTAAGTGCGCCAGCTTGATAGTTGGTTCCTATGTAGTCACACGTACAAGGTAGCACCATTAAACCTTTACAAGTATTGTGTAGCTTTCTCAGTCTCCTGTAAAAGTAGACGGTCTAACAGCGTACAAGTAATGTAACAGAAGGAGTTATATACCTAGCTGTCGTTGATATTAAGTATATGAGTTTCTCGCAAGCATAATTGTAGTCTGAGTATGGTTATGTGCATGTTTTATGCATGTTTTGTGATAACGGATCTACCATTGGCAGATGTCATTGCACGACTGATAGCATGCTAAAATGTTCAAAGCAAACGAACGCTTAGGAATGTATGCATGTATGTATGTATGTATGTATGTATGTATGTATGTATGTATGTATGTATGTATGTATGTATGTATGTATGTATGTATGTATGTATGTATGTATGTATGTATGTATGTATGTATGTATGTGTGTATGTGTGTATGTATGTATGTATGTATTATGTATGTGTGTATGTATTATGTATGTGTGTATGTATGTGTGTGTATGTATGTATGTATGTATGTATGTATGTATGTATGATTGTATGTATGCATACTTATGTACAGATGGATGTGTGTATGTATGTAGTATGTTGTGTATATTTGTATGTGGTGTATGTATGTACGCATGCATGTATGTTGTGTATGTACGTGCGTATGTAGGCATGTATGATTTACATAACACTTAATATAGCGCCTATTCTTAACTCACGAAGGCGCTGGTTAGGCTATTGTAAGGTGCACAACAGAAAAGAAGCATCATATGAATAAACAACAGAGGGCGAAACCTAATAACGATGTCAAGGGTTTGGTTATCATCAATCAATCAATCAATCAATCAATCAAAATGTATATAGGTAATCTAGACGATCATACGCGACTGTCTCAGCGGATAGCAAACATATGACAAACTAACGAATGAGGAATGAACGAACGACTGAAAGAACGAATGAAGAGAAGGACAAATGACGGGATAAAGAACTCCGAGCTGCTTACGGGGAATGGATTGGCAGCACCTAGCTGCCTAAGGGCGTCGACAGCTTTCCCTTTCTTGTGTTCCGCTTGTATTATGCAGTCACCAAATTAGCTTCCATTGCCTGCTTTAATTTGATGCAACCATTCTCTTTTTCCTCATTTTATAAGCTTCTTCCATCTCCTGAATTTCGGCATTTTCTCGTTTCCTCCTCGAACTTATAAAATCTCTGTTCAGTTTAAATTATCCTCTCCATGTTAAAATAGTTTTGTCTTCCCAGTGTTTTCGTTAAGCCCAAATGACCGATTTTACGTCCATAAAGTTCAAAACGTCCAAATTTTTCAGTGTGATAGCCGAAAGAAATGAGCTACGTCCACAAAAATTCTAGGTCAGGGCGTAAATACGTTCTCTTTTGGACTCTAACGGAAACGCTGCAAGCTCTTCCTATACTTATACATACCTGCTCCTGTGTTTTTGTCATAGTCTGCTCTACTTATCGCTAATCTGTTCTTTTCTGATCCGCTTCTCCGGCTTCTTATCATGTTCTTATCATCATGTTCTATCTTATTCGTATCAATACTTTTTTCTTCCACTTCCAGCTCCTGCGGACTGCACCTCCTTTTCTCCTCTTCCTATTCCTCCTCCTTCTAAGTCGTCACGTTAGTCTATCTCTGCCTTGTCCCTCTTGTATACCTTGTTTCTTTGTAGGTTTCGTCTTCTTCTTCTTGTTCTTCGAAATTCTTCACCAGATCTTCATCTTAAATCCTCCTGTATCAATTGATTCTCCATTTCTGTTCTTCACCAGAAATCATCTTAAATCATTCTGTTTCTAATGCTTCTCCATTTCTGTTCTTCACCAGAAATCATATTCAATCATTCTGTATCTAATGCTTCTCCATTTCTGTTCTTCACCAGAAATCATCTTAAATCATTCTGTTTCTAATGCTTCTCCTTTTCTCTTCTTCACCAGAAATCATATTCAATCATTCTGTATCTAATGCTTCTCCATTTCTGTTCTTCACCAGAAATCATCTTAAATCATTCTGTATCTAATGCTTCTCCATTTCTGTTCTTCACCAGAAATCATCTTAAATCATTCTGTTTCTAATGCTTCTCCTTTTCTGTTCTTCACCAGAAATTCATCTTAAATCATCCTGTATCTAATGCTTCTCCTTTTCTGTTCTTCACCATATATTCATCTTAAATCATTCTGTATCTAATGCTTCTCCTTTTCTGTTCTTCACCAGATATTCATCTTCTGATGTCACTAATATCGCGAGGCTCTGCGTTTCTGCTTCACCATGAACAGATTGATGGAGTGAAAGAGGACAAAGGCGTCGGCTAATTTCCGATTATGAATGAATTGGTCTCTGACTTGGGTTCGAATCTTCTTCGCTTCTTCCTTCCCTTTGACAACCGAATTCCTTCTTCGAACTTCGTCGTATTTGCTTGTCATCTTCGATTCCCTGTTACCATTTCCTCTTCGCTCTTTTGTGTCGCCAACCTTCTTAAATCTAAATTGTTTTAAAGCAGTTTTGTTAACCGATGTATTTTTGGTTATATTCTTCAGTGTTGTGCATATGTGACTTCATAATCTGCTACTGTTATAGATTATTTTTAAATGTATGTAGGCCTATTCAATCATTCTGTATCGTGGTATACAATGTTCATCGTCTGATGTCACAATATCACAATACAACACATCACAATACAACTGGGGCGTGAAAGAGGTTTAAGGGTCGGCTATGTTCGGTGCCTTGCATGAATTGGAGGGTTCGAATCTTCTTCGAATCCACCCTCAACCGAATTCCTTCTTCGAACTTCGTCGTATTTTTTGTCATCTTCGATTCCCTGTTACCATTTCCTCTTCGCTCTTTTGTGTCGCCAACCTTCAAATCTAAATTGTTTTAAAGCAGTTTTGTTAACCGATGAAACTCCGATTCAGCGTTGCGCAGATGTCGGGAGCGCCTCTGCTACTGAAATCTGGTAGGGGCGCTTTAACAAGTGTTCAAATACAATACAATACAATACAATGCATGTGCGCTTATCAGATGCCAATAAAGGCTACTCTTACTTACTTACTCTTACTTATTAGTTACTGCCTTTCGTTCTTGTGCTTTTCATCGAAATCCGTTCCAGGTCCTTCTCACCATACCCCAGTCTCCTACAGTCTTTCTGTAACTCATCTCCCTCCTCTCAGCTTCTCTTACATGTTTTAGCGTTCCACAACTTCGTTTCGTACACATATGCTCCTCCACTCTCGTTATTTCCTGAAGAGTTTAATTCTCGACATCAGTTTCCAATTTTTCTTCGTTAAAATATTACTTACCCCAAACTCATCATTCATTGCATGGCTCAGAGAATTTTTCTTTTGTGGTGTAGTTACCCATGGTTTACACTCCATCCCAAAGTTCTTTCAATCGGTGCTTCAAATTTTAAAACGAAGCATGTTTACTATTAGGCATAGGCCTACTCTTCGCACTTTTGCCTATGCGTCGCATATGCTGCATCCGAATAGAAGTCCTGCAAGGAAATTAAATTATATAAGCACATGCAATTTGCATATCATGGTCTTGCTATTATTCTTTTCCTTATTCCTGTTTTTCTCTTTTACATTCCTATTTCCTTTCTTCCTCTCTCTTGCTCCTTTTTCCGTTTTCTTCCGTCTCTTCCTCTACCAAATTAGCTTCTTTCTCATCACCATGGCACTTCAGTATTTTTGCTGTAAGTTGCCTTTATAAGTTGCCTTTATTGTCATTTTTAAACCTATGCTTTGCGTCGGCCTACATCATGCTTCTACTCCTTTCATTTTTGTAAGCTCGTCATCTTTCTCGTCTTCTCTTCCTACTCCTCCTCAAAACGATCCTCGTCCTTGCTCTATTCTCCTAGCTGGAAAGCAATCGTAATGAAGTTCCAGAGGTGTTATCATGTAACAGAACTAATGACTATCATGTTCTACGCCGGCTGTGCCCTCGACTCCTGGAGACTACGTTCACGCTCCGTCCTAGGCCTAACCAATTCTCACTCCCACCTAAGGACACCAAAAACTTTATTCCTAGGCTGCTTTACAAGGACATCTATTAAACCTAAGACCCTTTAACATAAAATAATAGCCAATAATATCCTGGACCAAACTTTAAACGGAATAGCCAACGCCTACACATTTTTATTTTTTGTTTTTCTTGTAATCACATTGCGTTCTGACAATGTGTTATGAATAAACGAAGATTCTATTCTAGCATCCAAATGTCTATTGTCAAAGGTCGCCAATGATTCCGAATATGTGTCGATCCAACCGGTGCCAGCCGACATGGCTCGCGTGCAGCTCTAGGAATGCAAAGGTCTAACGACCAACGTTTTATAGCTTCTTCCACAATCTAAAGTGTTCAATTACATAATAAATTATTCATAACTGCAATAATAAACGTCAACTGAAATCACACAGTACAGAAAATTACCTCATCTGAGCACTATACTTGCTGAATGATGAACCTTCTGCTCTTAATGAAATTCAGATTGTTTGGTCTATCGCAATATGTGCCTCTGGTTAGGTTCTCTTGAAACTGCGCTACGTGAATTTCTTACTACAACAACAGCGCAAGGACAGCGTATGAAGCTGGACCGATTCGGCGAGAAAATATATCTGCAACTTCTGCCGTGGAAGAGCCGCAAAATTTGTAGTTACTAGAAACATTCCAAGCGCAACCAGTACTTCAAACCCATAATTATTTTGTTCCGCAAACGTTTGAAACTCTTGAACACATTTGCAGCACTGGACTTGCTTTCATCATAGAACACAAGTTTCTGGAGATATTGGAGGAACTTGCTATGTTACCCAAAAGCAATCAATTGCAGTCCAACAAATCTATCGTTTGTAATCTCCGGAAAGTTTTAAATCCTAAGAGATTATCGCTACCTTGGACAAAACAAAGGAAGAGTTCTCACTTTGGTTACAATTTTAGCCTATAGACAGAACAGTTACTGTAGGCCTACATATAAAATTGAAGATAGGACATACGATCCAAGGTCAACTTCAACATATGACAAGAGTATGTCCTTATTCCACGGTAAACACGAGCATCTGATTTTTAGTCGCCCTGACTATCACAATAACCCTGTTTTTTCTTTTCGAGCAGATAAGTTATGGGGCCGAATGAATAAATAAACATATAAGAATGTTTATTACTCGTCGTTTGTCGGTGACGGGCGTGTCGTTTAGCCCTGCCCAGCTGGTCCTGGGTCTGCGGGCGGGCAGACAATGCCTGCGTTGGTGACCATAGACAGGTCTTATGCGCCGACGAAGACTTAATCCACATCTATCCGTTCCGCAGACCAGCGCGTATCCGGGTCGGATTTAGAGCTCCGGCTGAAATCCCCGGCCTTTGTTCCAAACGTCCTTTTCACTCTCTGACTCCGTCGCTGTCTGAATGTACCTGCCTACGTCTTTCTCTCTGTACCTGCAAATGTCTTTCTCTCTGTACCTGGCGATGTCTTTCTCTCTGTACCTGTCGATTTCTGCCTTCAGATTGTTTCTGTGTCTGTCTCTGTCTGTCTTTTTTTACATTTGTTACCTTGTCTGTCTGTAGTAGCCTTTATATCTGCTTTAGTCCGTCTATAGATGGCTGTATCTGTCTGTAGTTGCCTGTCTCAGTCTGCGCCATTTCTGTCTGCCACGTGTCTCTGTCTACTGCGTTTTCATATTTTCTGTTTTCACATGTCTTTCTTTAGAGCATCGCCTACCTATATACCTTTCGGTCTTTATCTGTCTCTTTCCCCTCCTTTATTTGTCTAACTTTCTGTCTACCTGTCTCTGTCTATTTTGTAAAGATATATGTCATCTTAATCGCTGCTCTCTCTCTCTTCAACTGCCCACTTTTGCATAACTGTCTGCATCCAGCTCTAGTCAGTCTGCATCATTCTCCATCTCTGCCTTTCTAGCTCTAAGTCTGTGTCTTTATTCTTGCTTTCCTGACTCCGATCTTCTACTTGACCATCCATCCCACTGTTGCAAAAGCCACCTCTATCTCTTGCTCTGTCTCGCTCTCTATATTTTTCTCCTACTCTCTGCTCCGTCTGTCTCCTTGTCTGCGTTCCTCTCTCTAAGTGCACCGGTCGCTGTATCTGTGCTTTTTTCTCTGCTCTTCGTTTCGTGCATAATAGCAGAGTCGGCGTCTTTGCGGCCGCAGTGCATGATACAGCGACCGACGACCGTCGCAGTAAGAACATCCGTTGGTTCCGTATAGTTAAAAATTAATACTGGAGCCTAATGCCTCGGTCCGTGGCCGCCCGTCGGTGGTGTCAGCTGCAAGAGGCGCTATTCTCCCCTCTTCCCCTATTCTCCCCTCTTCCCCTCTTCCTCTCTTCTTCCCTTCATCTCCATTCTTCACATTCATCTCTTCTTCTTTCTCATTCTCGTTTCCTTTTCTCCTATTCATCGTTCTTCTATTTTCCTCATCGTCTATTCCCTCTCTTCTCATTCGTTAACCAATTCTTCTTCGTGCATGAATTGATGTCTATCAACATTCTCTCTTTTTACTTACAGGCCTATTATTCCGCCTATAGGGTCTATCATTAACCTTGGTGTTGTTTTTAACTCTACAATGCCCTTAAACAACTATGCTAATGGTATTTTTAAATCGTCATACATGTATGCTAGTGACTTGCGCAGCATTAGTCATTGATTACCTGTAGGCTGTCTCTGGCGATTGTATTAGTTTCAAGGTCTCGCCTCGCACTTGTACCAATCTACAGATGATCCAGGTGTTCAAAACTGGTTGGTCAGAATCGTAACAAATATATGAAGATATAAACCTGTGTTTAAGTCACTGCATTGGCTTCCTGTTCAGCAGAGGATCTCTTACAAATTTAGGCTCATAGTTTAAAAAGTTTAGAGACAGTGTTCATTAGATGTCTTGGTTAATAAAGAATATACTCACTTACTTACTTACTAATTAACTCTGGCCAAGAGAACAGTATTTAAACTCGGCCCTTAATCCTCAAACTTATCACTATTGAACAGGTTTATCTGATTGTCCATCTTTGGTCATACTAAAATCTGGAATTGTGCTGGATGAAGGAGCATCTACGATTGCTGGGCCTAAATTTTGGAATTATCTCCCTGTAGGTCTATCTGCTCGCTCTGCTTTGTCGCTTGTGTCATTTCGTGCTCAACTTAAAACTTATCTTTCTCGGATGGCTTATCCACCATAGGCTGTCTCTCTCTGTCTCAACGGACTGATGCTCTTCTGGATGTTGACTTGATAATGGTTTGGCTTCGGTGCACCATCGGTTGATGCCTTATCTATTAGATACTCTCGCTATAGAAGTTACAAAACGAATTAAAACAAATAATATTACTATTACAAATACAATCATTTTTTTACCCGAGGTAGTTCTATTCCCTCAGGCGATTAAAACGAAGTCCGAAGACTGTGTAGTGGTCATCTGGAACGGCCAATCACTCGACAATTTCTGACTGTTGGAAGGAGCCCCTGAAGGCAACGGCATCATTGTTTTGTTGTTCTTATTATTTTTTATTGCTGTTTTGCATCATAATTTCTATCCCTATCCAGGCTATCTTTCAAATTGGGTCAGAAGTTTTACTTCCATCCAATGACTTCACTTTCGCGGTCCGGTAATAATAATAGTATTGACCATTCAAGCTCTAGCTGTCCCCGCTGTTGCATATTTTGTCTCGACTCTTTGTACATGTACGTAAGGACCAATAGTAAAATCTCTGTCATTGTTCCTTTCTAAAGTCTGACATTTCCTTTCATTGTTCAGTCAGTCAGTCAGTCAGTCAGTCAATCTTTCAGTCGATCCGTCAATCAGTCAGTCAGTCAGTCAATCAATCAATCAATCAATCAGTCAGTCAATCAGTCAGTCAGTCAGTCAGTCAGTCAGCCAGTCAGTCAGTCAGTCAATCAATCAATCAGTCAGTCAATCAGTCAGTCAGTCAGTCAGTCAGTCAATCAGTTAGTCAGTCAGTCAGTCAATCAGTTAGTTAGTCAGTCAGCCAGTCAGTCAGTCAGCCAGACAATCAGTCAGTCAGGCAGGCAGGTAGGCCATCTGTTCTTCTGCCTACCTCTTCCACATTGCTATCATTGTAAGGTATCCATTTGACAGAATATAACGAAGAAGTCTAGCGCTTTCAATCATTAGTTGTCGACGAATTGAAGAAAAAGCTGAGACGACGCATTGGCAGTGAGTATAATTGCGACCTCAGGAACGAAGAAGACAACGACTTGGCATGTAAGATGGATGGAAGAAAAGGAGCAGCATAAGTAAGGGGACGGCAGGATGTAAGATGGGAGAGAGTGTGGGGAAAGAGATTGTATAACATGGCACAGGAGAGGGAAACGATGGGAATGTGACAGAGTGGGAATTACCCGACAAAAGGGAAAAGAGGTAGATCTTTGTGTGAGTGGTAAAGAGAGAAAATGAGGGGAAATGGGATTGAGAATGAGAGAAAGGATGACGAAGGAGTGAAGGATTCAATCAGAGATAATGAGCCTGAATTTGAGTGGAAACGAGAGAGAATAAAAGGACGATTGAGAAGAGAGTGATGGAGAGAATTAGAGAGATAAAGACTAACAATGCGGGAGAATAAAATTAAGAATGAGGCGAAGAAAATGAGTGTGAATGATAGACAGAAAGAGAGAAATAGAAAGAAGAAGAGGATTACGGTACACCACATGTATGATGGATATTTTTTGCGTTTGACGCGGTTGGCGATTCAGTTTTCGTGATGACAAAGAAAATCACATTGTAGGACACGCTCATAAAATTAATGAAAAACTTAATAAAAGTATACATAGGTATGAATATCTTAGAGTATGAGCCCGGACGGGCGAGGAAGGTGTTTGAAAGGTGGAGAAAACAGGTTAACAGAAATGTAATCTTATGTTAAGAGAGAGAGAGAGAGAGAGAGAGAGAGAGAGAGAGAGAGAGAGAGAGAGAGAGAGAGAGAGAGAGAGAGAGAGACAGAGAGAGAGAGAGACAGAGAGAGACAGAGAGAGAGAGAGATAGAGACAGAGACAGAGACAGAGACAGAGACAGAGACAGAGACAGAGACAGAGACAGAGACAGAGACAGAGACAGAGACAGAGCAGAGACAGAGACAGAGACAGAGACAGAGACAGAGAGACAGAGAGAGAGACAGAGACAGAGACAGAGACAGACAGACAGAGACAGAGAGAGAGAGAGAGAGAGAGACAGAGACAGAGAGAGACAGAGACAGAGACAGAGACAGACAGAGACAGAGACAGAGACAGAGACAGAGAGAGAGAGAGTGACAGAGAGAGAGAGACAGACAGAGACAGAGACAGAGAGAGAGAGAGAGAGAGAGACAGAGAGACAGAAACTGGTGCAGCCTGTAGACCGCAGTAAGACTAATGTACTGACTATACTGAGACTGAGCAATTATCTTGAATCTGTGTACCACACGGATTTGCACGCTGGGCTGATATAAAGCCGATTATATCTGTATCACCTTCATATTAATTAACCGCAATCTTTCACGGCGCGTCTCTATAACAAGATTCAATCTTTGATGTCTTCACAGAAACGCTATCGCTGCGCAGAAGCCCAAAGGTGACGACGGCCATTTGCTGAAGCTCTTTTGTCCGTCCATTTCCTCTAATTAAATATCATCCGTTTTTCTTCTCTTTTCGTCGCTCTCTCCGTTAATGCTTCTGATGGGGAAATGACCTGCGTTATTCGGAGTTTAATGCTTTCATTATTTCATCATTCTTCCAATATTTCGTGCTTCTTCTTCCGATTTCGGTCTTATAATCTTGCGTCTCGTTCATTCAGCTCAGACATATTGTCTAGGTCGCTTCTTTGAATGCTCCACTGGCGGCGCCAGCTATACAATTTCAGCAGGTCGCGTCAGGGTCATGGGAGTTAATCAGCAGGTCGAAGAAATTAATGTTTGAGTCTGACGCATCAAGCAGTATAACCTCAACATGAGCCGCATAATTCAGATATATAAAGTGAAGAAATTATTATTGAACGCTTATAGCCCAATTGCTGTAGCATTATTCAAATTTATAACATGGACTTCTATGGACACACTAGATAATTGCACTAGTGATCTAATAATAATCTTTTCTTTATTGAAGCGCCTGACAAACGCACTGCGCTCTACATTTACATGTTATGCAATTTAAATCTTATATCTACTAACAGAACAGACAGCCTGCAATACAACGGCGCTAATAGCAGCCTACAAAGCATATCCGCCCTACAGGACTCGAACTCGATACCTCTCGCTCTCTACGCCAGATGTTATCCAATGCGCTATCGGCCCCCCCAAATGATCGCCCCACTAGTGATCTTATGGGGCAGATGTTGATGTTTTAAATGTAACATATTTCAAAGATTATATTGAAACTTTTACACAGCAGTAGGTATAGTAATTAGGTAGGTCACAAGGCAGGTCAAGAGTAAAATAGGCAGGTCAAATGACCTACCGCGACCCATGATAGTAGCGCCACCACTGGGCACTGCGGTTCAGTCCGAATTTGTATTAAAATTTTCAAGGCACTATATATCGTACAGATCTAGTTGTATACATTATGTGGTTGTGTGCACGAGCTGCAAATTCATACCGAAAATAATTAATAAATGTAACTAGAATATTGAATTGAATTGAATTAAAGAGCTGAACTATTGTTGTAGAGTAAAATTGCTGTTCAGCCTAATCGCACTTTGAATATACATGTAGTAAGCCAAAAAGAGCCGTGGACCTGTTTCTGAACTACAGTGGAAGCCAATAAAATTATTTAATACAGAGGATAATAAGACTTAAGCGGTGCATACTAAATGTATCGTGTAATCCTTTATCTAACTAACCCATTTTTTAATGTCTGGTGGTCCTTTGTTACACCTGAGCTCTATTCCATTATTAAATAGTTTGATCTGGAATGATCTTATCGGGTTTGATCCGACCGGATTTAAGTTGATCGAGTACGATTCGATCTGATCTTATATAATATGGCGCAACATAAGTCAAGTACAAGAAGGTATCACTTAACGAGATTCCGATGCAAATAAGGACAGCTGGAAAAGGATGTCTTTCCCATCCGCAACCGAAAATTCACGTCCTACATATTATATCTAAGTTTAGCGTTGCGGCCAATCGGATGTGGGATCTAAAGCACTGATCATCAAACGTATTAAAAAATTCTGTGATTAATTAATCAATTAGTAGCTTCTACATGTATAATAGCGGCTAATGATGCCTAATGCATCAATGGATGGTCCACCAAAACCAAGCAATACCTAGAAGATCAGTCCACAAAGACATACTGGAGGAGAAATGCTTCTCGGTCAGTCACTTCGTTGGGTCCATAATAACTGGCCAGCACAGTGCCACTTGTGTCTGTGTAGGACTATATTTAATACAGTCTATAACTCAAAAGCCATCTGCTGGGCAGTTCGGAGAATTTTCCTTTGAAGAGATGCATTATTGCTATTCGTTTCTTCCTCTCCTGGCTATCTATCAAATGTATTAAAAAGACCACCGAACGACTGTCTCGTCCTATAACGGCACTAGACAAAATGAATCTGTGATATTTTGGTTACCGAATAAAAAAAACGAAGCTAAAAAGAGAAGAATCAGAAACCACGAATATATCCGCATATTGTTAAAACTATTACAAAATGCTTTTGCTTTATATATAATAGCGTCACTATTATATATATATATATATATATATATATATATATCATTACACACAATACAACACATCACAATACAACTGGGGCGCGGTGGTGTAGGGGTATGTTCGGTGCCTTGCAGCTGGAGGGTTGCGGGTTCGAATCCACCTCAAAGCCGCCGCGTAGGGACCCTGGGCAAGTCCTTCACTCGCAATTGCTCATGCGCTTCGGCGTGAAACTCCGATTCAGCGTTCGCGCAGTAGTCGGGAGCGCCTCTGAATGGGAAATCTGGTAGGGGCGCTATAACAAGTGTTCAAATACAATACAATACAATACATTATTATATCACTATTATATATGTACATATATATAATGACATACATATTATATGTGTGTGGTGGCCGATTGGCTAGAGCGCTCGGCCTGTAACGCGGAGAGTACGGGTTCGAGCCTCGCCCGAGACAGTTACTGTGTAGGGACTTCGAGCAAGTCCATCGCGCACAATTGCTCTGCAATATATAAATTATTGTATCTGCGATCGAATGGTCGTGTGTGTACTTCTGCACTTTGGAAGGAGGGCGATATCAAAGTACAATTGCATTGTATTGTCATAGTGTCTATACATAGGCTACCTTCTGACTCAGAAATGCTTCCTTGCCCGGATGCTATACAAATAAACAATGTTTTCCCTATGTCAGTCTATTTAAGTTCTTCATTTTCCCTGTATGACTAGCCCTAACTCTTCCTCCCATAGGTTCCCTTGATATAAAATAACTTCTCCCATTCAATTCTTTGCCTGTATATATACATTTGTTTGTTTTTGTTTGAATGTATTAATCTTGCCATGTACAGTGCTGTGCGTTTGCTAGTGCTTCTCAATCAAGAATATTCTTACTTACTTACTCTGTTACTTATTATATGTGTTTGCGTTTAATCTCTAATCATAAATCTCACTTCAGCCTGTCTCGTTTCTATTTCTTCGCCATTATACCTTTGCAGCGCATTTCAAAGTGGCGCAACAAAAAATTGCTAATACTAAATCTTTAAGCGATCTGCGTTTTCGTGGTATTCATCCGTTCGTCCTTCCTGTCTGCGGCATCTGCCGTACAGTTTCCATCCTGCCGTCAAAATTGTGCCATTACCGGAAGCTGTCTGGCTTTTTGTGCGGTTTCTGTCTGCTGCTGCTTAAGCCTGAAGGTGATTATGACAATAGTGATGATGCCATCGGTTTAAAACTGTCATCTCTCCCATCTCTTGACAATGATTCGTTATTGTTATTGCCACTCTACAACGAAACCTTGATATAACACGTTTAACTGTAACGCAAATTTTGTCATAATGTGGTCGAGCAAATGGATCAGAAATTTGGATGAACTTCAGAAAATGACCTCAATATTACACAAATAAAAGACTTGTCTGTTAAACTTGTTTATCCACTGTAACATATAGCGTCTGATTTATCTTACCTATGGGATCAACCTATAAATGGCCGCCTTTGAGTAGACACCTTGAAGGGTCGCTATATACAATTTCGACTGAACACCTTGAGGGGCGCTATATAAATTTCGACTGATTGACAATAGATTACTATCACAATAGCTTCTCAGACGGATAATTAATTCTGACTACGATTCCTCTTGAGGCGATCATAGCTTGTTGCCTTTATCATAGTCAGAACTGCGCTATAGAAGCTAGTATTATTCGATTACATTACATTACATTAAACAATCTCGTTAAAAGGCAGTTCTAGATATATGGCTTCAGCAGATAGCGTCATAGGGAGGCTCTCCTGTCCCTATCAGCTTCATCTGCGCTCATACCTGGCGTCTCACTGTAGCTTCGGTGATGTCTTCATCATTCGCTTCACGACTCCATCACTTGCTGCTACTGCTGCTGCTGCTGCTGTATCATCTTTCCATCTTCTAAAAAGGCTCCATTAGTCAGATCCAGTCAATTATAAAAATGTCTGTATCAATTACAGGCGCTGTTGATCTAATCGATATTCGCAGAATTTGCTCGCAATTGCTTTTAGCGTTGTCGTTTGTAGAGGTTCAAATAGTCATTCTTTTGCAATCGCCCGACTAGATTACATCAGTTAAGCAGATACAGACTTCCGGGGCTTAATCGTCAACCGTTACAACCATTACTTGTATGTTTGTTCAGATTTGTGCATGTATGTTGTGACGTCTGATTTGTTTCTGTCTTCGGGCGTAATAAAGTACTGATTAATTTGAAATATTTTAATTGTAAATCTTCACACAATAGTTCTGCCGTTTAGACAATACGAAATTGAAATTAAAAATTAAAATTTTATTATAATCGATTCCGTGAACAGTGAACGCAGTGTACACGTATGAATACAGTCATTAACAGTTTTCATTTCGTAAGTGCCATCAGTAGGTAACAGAAATTGAAGAGGTCATAGTCTAACAGGTAAGTAGTAAATATCGATTCGTGAGGAGAAAAGCCCATGAGGCTTATCTATAGTCTTACCCACTATGACAGAACAAATTGATTGGACTTGAAAGGGAACATGAGTCAGTTCGAGTAACTTAGAATGAGAAATAGACAGAGCAGTAGTAAAATCAACTATATATATATATATATATTGTATCAGAGTATCTTAATTAAACTAGTAAAATTATGAAAACCAAAACTCTATATAATGTTTGTAATACCCAGAATCCCAGATATAATTGTTATGTTATCTCTTCTTTGAAAATCGGAATAGGCTTAATTTATATTTCTTCAGCCAGTGCATGTCATTTATAGCCTATATGTAATTCGTAGAGGGATCTGTCCTGTAGACATTTGAGTCAGCAAAGACCCATATTTGACTTATTTTATATGGCTGTGAATAAAACTACATGAAAAGCTGCAAGCAAGCCATATAAGCGACTATAAACCAGAGCGCTTCAGATCTAACAATTGTTATGCTATGATCTCTATCTCTGAATGGTTTCAAGCGGCGTTATATGCTTGCTCTTTTTGTCATTACCTGGCCATCAATGTTTTATTGAAATATAACCATTGTAAATGCACTTCTGTTATAAAGTGTCCACTCCAACGGTTGCTGTGTTTAAGCCCTTCACGCACATGCATGTGCTCAGCGCCATCGATGTTCTGTTGTAGGATCGGCCATCTTTGAAAGGAGGGCAATATCAAATGCCGTTGTATTGTGTTGTATTGTTCTGCAACGGTTGCTAGCTCAGGTGATGCAAATTCTGCCGTATACATTGCGCTTGGAATCGCCTTGCACCTGGCTGTCCGAGAGTTTCCTACAGATTGACTGATCTACATCGCATAATTACTCTTCTCCTGAGGCGTACGCAACAGCAGCGGAAGAATAGAACTCGTGTTTTATTTGTCTTTATATAATGTTACAGGGAATGTGTAGCCTAAAACCAGAGTATAGGTATATACCCCGAACATTTCCTGAAAATGCCGGAACCTAAAATTTCCAGTGATTTCTATACACATTCCCTGAAAAGCTTATGACACTATAGTTACCATATTGGCATCAAGCAATCGCCATATATGACGCTGTTCGGTGTTTCTGGCTATACCGGAGATAACAAGGTTAACAAGCACGCAATATATTATATTGTTTGCTTATTAATCTAAATTATCATCTGGAACATTCTTCTACCAAATCTACGTTCTGATAGGTCATTTATATGAGCATTTCAACCTATTTTTAAGTCGCTCATTCTTAGATCTGTTAGAGTATTATTTTAGCGCATTTGTACGGCGATTAAAGGCGCTCTATAACAGGCAGATGCATGCATGCATGATTCGTCATTGCTTTAGAAAAGTATACAGACTATCAGGTCTAAATGAATAGTTGCCAATGAAATAATTCAAAAGGAATCAAACGGCCTCCACTATTGCAGCATAATGTTGAACAGCTGACAACACTATAGGTGGATATTAGAGCAGACCAATTCACCGTAGTCTTATCTTTACCCAGTGAGCTGACCTGGTTACTGATCTTATTACAGCTTGGTTTTTCGCGCCTTCGGTTGATGAATTGTGCATTATATATTGTTAATTAGCAATCGCTAATAAAATTCCATACAAACACTCCATTTATCATATTCTCGAAGTTTCAAGTAGAATAGCTCTTTGAAAGCTGCATGTCGATATACTTTGAACAGGGAACTTTCACCCGATATCAGAGGAGTTTGATCGAACACTCTCAAGCGGACAGACCCAGCGAAGGATTCAGGCAGGGTCACACGTAACCATGCCCTGCACTCTGGGACCATCAAGTCTGCTCAACACAGACGCAAGGGACGCAATATCTAACCGTTTTGAAGAAAGAAACATCATTCCGAGCGATTGGTCTTCAACAGAAACAGACCACGATAAGAGACAGGAGGAGCTAAGCGTTGCAACGGAGCAGCGTGGAACTGAAGTGGATATTCAGTTAGTATGGTTAAAAGACGAGAAGCCAGTTTTACTGGAAGGGTCGAGGTCACAAGATCCAACGAACATGGCTCTCACAGTTCGATACGTAACGAGGAACGACTCTGGAACATACATGTGTGCTTATGTAATAACCAGTTCCGGAGAAACGACGACGACGGGAACTGCCATTCACCTCATCGTGGAAGGTAAGAGACTTATCTTTCAGCTCATCAATCAATCAATCGATCGATTGATAAATCAATCAATCAATCAATCGATCGATCGATCGATCCATAAATCAATCAATTGATCAATGAATCAATCAATCGATCGATCAATCAATCAATCAATCAATCAATCATTTCTTTTATTGATCACCATCATATTAACACAATTTCCCTTTATGACTAGCCATAAATATTCCTCCCCTATAGGTTCCCCTGATATGAAATAACTTCTCCCATTCAATTCTTTGCTTATATATAAATTTGTTTGTTTTTGTTTGAATGTATTAATCTTGCCATGCACAGTGCTGTGCGTTTGCTAGTGCTTCTCAATAAAGAATATTCTTACTTACCTACTTACTTACTTACTTACTTACTTACTTACTTACTTACTTACATGCAAACAGATAATTTAGACATTCATGAACTCTGGTGCCAATCAGTGGCGTAACGAGGGGGGCAGGGGGGGGCCGCCCCAGGGCGCAGGACGGGGGGGCGCAAAATTAGGTCTGAAAATGTGTTTTTTGTTAAAGAAATCAGGTAAAATAGAAAATAGTTTTAAAAAGTAACTTTTGTACGTGAGTCTGGGTGCGCGCGGGGGCAAGGGGGCAAAATGATATTTGACAAAAAACAGAGAAAACAGAGGGAAAAAGCAAAAAAAAAAAAGGTCATGAGAAATTTTTGCGGAACTGAGAAAAAATTTCAGGAAATTCTTGCCCCGGGCGCACGAACCCCTAGTTACGCCACTGGTGCCAATTGGCAAACTCAAAGGAACATGAGGTTCCGCTAACAGAGTCACCCTAGTTTCATCAACTATTAATCTAATTGTATATCGATGGTAGGCCTACACGGTGGCCGATTGCAATGGTTAGAACGCTCGCACTATATAATTGTATCTGCGACATCGTCGTGTGCGCACTTCTGAACTTTGGAAGGAGCGCAATATCAAAGTACAGTTGTATTGTATTGTATATTTTTCAGTC
>JACEVL010000163.1:3811260-3828760 GCA_020284085.1 Aporrectodea caliginosa | reverse complement strand
TTGTCACTGGAGAAGAATTCTGTCTCCAGTCGGGGTCCGGCGTGTCAGTGGGAGCTCGTGCAATTTGCATATTCTGTCTGTCTGGTTAAGACAGTTGTGTATGTCACGACAAATGAAACATTTTCTCAATTAGTGCATCGCACCAGAAAATCTTCACGTGCAGCCGAGCGTGCACTGTCTCAGTTCATAGTCATTGCCTCGAAACAGGCACGAACAAATGCCTGTAAGTTACACGCGTCGGTTACAAAGGCTGCAACATGCACGTTACGACAATACTTAGCGAGCGGAGAATAAATTAAACAGGTGGCAGGGATGGTCGTGAGTAATGTCTGACGCGTGGACTTTACGTAAGACAACGCCCGTCAACTGCATAAAAGGTTAATGTATGAAGAATGTGTATGTGGACAGAGCTAGTCACCGTTTTCTCATCGGTGGCTCAGGCAGATGCATTTTATATAATGGTGCATGCAACGCATATTGGTCACGAATTCTTACTTTGGCTGACCTAGATTTTTTGTTGGTGGCTGCATGTTTAGGCCTAACCTAAGGTTTCTTCAGCGGTCAAAAAGTTAAGTCGTAGAAGCCAAATTTATTGCAGGCGCTGAGTCGAAGCAAAAATAGATAAAGTCCAGATCTAAAGGTCAAGCACCTGGCACCGGAAAAAGACAAAGCTGTTGATTGGGTACTGACGACTTGATTTGAATAAACTGATCACCCTGACGCGGCTTTTGTGTGGCGCTGAGAAATTTCGAAGATTTACATTACATTACACTGTATTATATTACATTACATTACATTACATTACATTACATTACATTACATTACATTACATTACATTAAATTAAATTACATTACATTACATTACATTACATTATAAGGAGTGATCTAGCAGTTGATAGACTCACGATTTTCGCCTATTCTCGACAACCACTGCAATGTTTGCCCCATGACTGAATGTGTAAGCGATGATGATGATGATTGTGGTGGTGGTGGTGATGATTGTGGTGGTGGTGGTGATGATTATGGTGGTGGTGGTGATGATTGTGGTGGTGGTAGTGATGATTGTGGTGGTGGTGGTGATGATTGTGGTGGTGGTGGTGATGATTGTGGTGGTGGTGGTGATGATTGTGGTGGTGGTGGTGGTGGTGATGATGATGATAACAATAATAATACGTACTACTGCCATACTAATAATAAAAAAAATGCATACACATGTATGTACAAATGCATGCTTACATTGGTACAAACAAACAGTTTAACCTTTGGGATTCGCTTTCAAATAGACGTGACGTGACATCTGACGTTTCAAACTGCTAAAAGCCGTACTTCCTGTAATGGACTATGACTTATCACTTTACCTTCTTTTTAATTTCATCTTCCGTTTCCATCTCCCATCCAGTCATACCTCCTCCTCCCTACATGCTCTTCCCTCTCCCCTCCTCCTCCTACCGACTTTTCCTTCCCTGTGCATTATCGTTTATATTCGGTGTCTTTTCTACCTCGTAGCATTTCCGTTCAGCTGTTTCTGGTTGCGCGTCAAAAACCGTTGCCATAGAAACAACATAAATGACGGAATCTGTGGGAGCGGATAGGTGGCGCTAGGCGAGTCACACTGCCTGGGGAACACGAACGGAACATTATCTGTGCAAAACAGATTTTCATTTTCAGTCAGCACGAGTCAGATGAAACTATCGTCCACGCCGATCTAATTATGGGTCTATAATTACCTGTATCACAGAAGTTAAAATCTACTACATACACAAAAATGTCTACAATTTAATCGGAAGGATCTGAGAATTTCATTAAGAACCACAGTGTTCGATTCATAATTCGAATCTCATGGTCCACCAGAAAAAGCGAGACAGTTAAGACGTGTGGCATAATCGTCAAGCGAAGATTAGCGCGGATTTTGTTCTTGTGCTATTTCCGTAGTAGTTATATTATATAGGTTGTTACGTCGGTGAGTAGGTGGATAGTCACGCCAGTAAACAAGCAGGTAAGCAAGCGATTAGGTAAGCAGGCGAGTAGGTTAGTAAACAGTCTTTATTTGTCTCTCTGTATCCATGTGTTGAGCAGATGCAGCAGTAGAGTCGTTTAGTTGTTTACGGGATTTTCTTCAGCTGAGGCTCTATTACTGAGGGAGATGGCATGCAAGTCTCGCATATAGTAACAGCGTGGAAATCGTCTGCGTTGAAAACAAGTCCAGTAACAGAGACATGCATACACGCGTGTATGCACACGTACATGAATACATACACGCGTATATATTTACACACGTGCAGACTGCATAAATGCTGATGATGATAATAATTAATAATTATTAATAATAATAATACCATCATCAACAACAATAATTATTATAATAGCAGTAATAATAATAATATTATTATGCGCTTACTTTCCAGCGTTTCAACGCGGTACAGGGGTACTTTCACCAACTTAGACCTAAAGTCCACTATGCCCACTTAAATCGTTTTGTCTATGCACTTGGAAAGGCATTGTATTTTAAGAGACTCTGAACATCCATGCCACCTTCAGCTGTCGATGGGAATCAGTTGGTTGGTTCCACGTGTGCTTGGGCCCGCCACTGGTGACTCTTTCAGCTTACTGGTTTTGGTAGCTGAAATAAAATATATAGCCTATTCGTTCGTAATGACATTTAACGTCATAATATTATATAGGCAGCCGAGAGCGCCTCTGAGTAGATATCATGAACTGGCGCTATATAAATGTTCGATTACATTACAGTAAGAATGACCTACCTTGTCGTATAATACATTTCCTTACTTTACATTACAATTCAGATGTCCCTGAGGCTCCAGTTGACGTAGACTGGTCCGTCTGCGATGGTCGAGTCGTTCAGCTCCAGTGGTCACAGCCAGTGGACAACCAATCAGCCGTGACGGAGTACATCGTCGAACAGAGCAGTTTCTTCAACCCTGGTGTCTGGCGCCTGGCCAAGTCCCAACTTCCGAGTCGCCGGAGAAACATCCTTCGACTGTCGCTCTCTCCCTGGGGCAACTATTCGTTCCGGGTGACTGCGCGCAACCACATCGGTTACAGTCGACCGAGTCGACCGACGAGGCCCTGTTCGACGCCACCCGAAGTGCCTCACATCAACCCCAGGGACGTCTGTACGGTCAACGCCAGGCCACACACCCTAGTCGTCACTTGGAAGGTTACTTGAGTTCAAACATCATGAGACCTAGTTTACCAATTCGTGCGTAGTAGCTTGGTTGGATGGTTACAGCATTAAGCATCAGTGTGACGCGATATCCGTGTATGATTGCAATTGTAATTAATTGTAATTGTAATTGTAATTACAGATTTCTAAAGCGCCACTTACAGTACGACCTAATCAGAGGTGTTCCTAGTGCGAAAGCCCCGCGAGAAAAGAGAAGTCTTTAGAGTACGGGCAGAGACAGAAGTACCCCCAGTTAAGATCATAGAGCGAGTCATTAGAGGGAAGATCGTTCCAGAGCAAAGGGCCAGCAGATGCATGAGCTCGGTATTGGGCATTAGCATCCGAGTCCGAGGAGCCAAGAGGTCATGTCGGTTTAACAAACGAATGATCTCAGATACTGTCGTGATGACATTACCGTGATCCTCATTACCATCATCATCGTCATCATCAGCATAAGCAGCATTGCCATCTTCCTCTAGAGCTGCGTCTACACCCTGGGACTCTGCCTGAATCTTTCCTCACTCACCTTAAAACTGTTCTTTTTGGGAGCGTTGAAGTCGGGAGCGCCTCTGAACTGTTTCCTTGAAAGGGCGCTATATAAATTCCCGAATGAATCATTGAATCAATATCATTATCATTATCAGAAGCATCAGTATTATCATCTGTCGCCATTGAATCAATTAGTATGCATGAAGTAGTGTTACTTTATGTTCGCATATAAAGTAAGTTGACATGCAGATCAGTCATCATCATCATCGTCGTCATGTGTTATCGTAACACAAGGTAACAGAATCGATGTTCGTTTCTAAGCACCTCGTTAGGTAGTCACAATCCCTCAGACAGAAGCTTTCAAATTCTAAGAAGCCATATTCCGAAAGAATAGGCAACGGACGACAGCACTCAACAATATGCTGTAGTGTAAAAAAAGACAAAGTAATTGCGAAACACAAGTAGTTTAATATATTAAGTAGTTTAACATAAGTAGCTTTTTAAAATCTATTTATCTAAGACATTTATACAGTTTTTATATAGTTTGACATAAGTAGTTTAACATAAGTAGTTTAGCTTAACTACTTTAACATGAATAGTTCATCATAAGTAGCTTGACATAAATAGTTTAACACAAGTAGTTAAATATAAGTAGTTTTAAACAAGTAGTTTAACACAAGTAGTTTAGCACAAGTAGATTAACATAAGTAGTTTAGCACAAGTAGATTAACATAAGTAGTTTACCATAAGTAGTTCAACATGGGTTTCAATAAGTCGTTAACGTCGTCGAAGTTACCGTCATAGCTGTTCGTGTGTCATTATCGTCGTCAGCGTGATCACGTGACCGTTCTAATCGAGCCACCTTCATCGCTGCCGACTTTTCGGTTCATCTAATTGCCTTTCTCACTGGCTTGCACAAGCGTCCTTCATTTTGCAGCGATCGCTATAAAATATATATATATATATATATATATATATGACATGGGTTATAACACAATGCATATACATATACATATATATATATATATATATATATATATATGCATATGCATATGCATATGCACTGCGAATTGCTCGTCACTGCTCTATTAGAGAGAACCTTGACAATGCACCGATGCATTTCTCAGTCCCATAAAAATGCAAGCACACGCCGACAGTCGACATCCTGTCACCTGTGCCAGAAGCTAATTATGGGAAGACAGATGCAATTATCTCCTACATCTGTACAAAGATGGTAGAGATAATTGTCTGAGACCTGGATCGGTTGTATAATCGGCCATGCATAAGGCGCGAAGGACTGACTGATAGATACAGCTTTCGTATAACATCAAAAATATGAATCTGTTCTCTACAAAGTCTTTTTCGTATTAACCAAAGACACAGGCTATGGAGCATGCGGTGGTATATATCTGTCTTCCTATAAAGATGGCGTAATTTGATGATGATGAGGAGAAGCGTGGATGCTTTTCGGGCATAGGCTGAGCAATATGTGCATGAATCTTGCAGCTCATTTTTATTTTCTATTTATTATGCATTTATTAAGCGCCGCTATATATAATGATCAAGCAACAATCGCTGGCATTGAGTAATTGTGAGTAAAGGACCTGCTCAAGATCCCTACACAGTGACCGTCTCAGAGGAGTAGGCTTGAGCCCGACAACTGGGATGATGTTAAAGATAATTATTGAGAACGCAAAGCAAGGAATATTGGAAAGTGTTGGTTAAATCTGTGATATTTACTTTAATTAATTAATTTATTTATTTATCCATTAATTCATTTATTCAATTATTCGTTTAATCATTTATTCATTTGTTCATTTATTCGTTTGTTCATTTATTTATTTATTCGTTTATTCATTTACTTACTTATTCATTTATTCATTTGTTCATTATTCATTGTTTATTTATTAATTTATTTACTTACTCATTTATTTATTTATCTATTCATTTATTCATGTATTTACTTATTTATTTATTTACATGGGCATTTCATCTTCACTTTATTTATTTACATGGGCATTTCATCTTCACGACCCTTGCAGTCCAGGTAGTCGCAGGCTGTAACAAAACGGTCATAAAACAGGAACACAGCATCAATGACGCTGAGCAGTTTAAGCTAAGGATTGCTGAAGGTCCATAAACAGTTAGTGTCTCAGAGGAGGTTCAAACCAGTACAATGACTACACTAACCATCGAATGCTGTGTCCCACACTTAGACATGCACTCGCGTTGACACCTTCACTAAGAGAGCAAATGTGTAGCCAGAGCGTATTATAGCTCGTCATTTTTATTGCGTTATAGATATTTCAGTTAACATTGCACCACATGACATGTTTTAAAACCATTTTTATTTTTATTTTTATGCTGTGTGTGGTTCTGCTTGATGTTGTTCTGTTGTCTCTGGCTGCGTGAGGGAGTATTTAGGGGTGGTTTTACGGTTTCAAACCCCCCTCCGAAATAAGTTTCAAAATTTTGTATATGCTTTTACATGCAAAAGACAAAAAACCTTAACTTATGCGACCACCTCTAATGTTAATCTCCGAAATTTTTTCCTGGCTACGCCCCTGTCTGGTTGCATGCAGTTCCGCCTTATGCTGTTGTTCTGTTGTCTGTGGTTCCAGCTGATGCCGCTGGAGGAACAGAATGCTCCTGGTTTCTACTATCTGGTCCGGTGGCGCCGTCGGGACCTGAACCTCTCGAAGGACTACGACGAACAGACGGTCGATGCCAGCACGAACAACCTGACTATCATAGGACAACCGATCTACAAGGCCTACGAGGTCTTCGTCCTGGCCATTAACGAGATCGGAGAGGCAGCCTCGAAGCCACGACTGGTCATTGGCCACTCCGCAGAAGCAGGTAATTGGAATTGGAATTATTGTAACTGAACACTTATATAGCGCCGCTCAGAAATCAGCTGCGCTCTCGACCTGCGTCAGTGTCTGCGTCAGCGAACAAGAAAGTCGTAAGGCGTCTCCGGAACTGGGAAGGTGAGAGGGCTAGTAACTCAAGGCGATGAGACTGGTGAAGAGAGTTCGTAAAGGAATCAAGATGAGTCGGATGTCGGCCAATTACATTGGTAGGGAAATAGGAAAACAGCAAAAATATAATCAAAGGTCATTTCTGGCTCACTTTCAGATTTTAATGGAAATGGGTATTTCTGTTATCTCAGATTTGATAAATTTCGTTGTTTTAATGTGTACTTTCAAGTTTTTGAAAGGTATTGTTTTAGTTTTCGAGATTGCATTTTAAAATCAATAATTTCCAAAAATTGGACACAATCATTCGTCAAAATGTAAGGTAGAACCAAAATTTTACTGTCATTTTACAGCAAAAATGTGGTCCTTAAAAAATATAAGATACTCATATTCTGAAATTTTCAACAAGTGAACTATTTTGATTCCTTGGGTCACATTATATGCATCATTATATGCCTGACTGCCTATAAAATAATAGGCATAATTATATAAGTGTAAATCAGTTTAGCTCCCGAACAAATTAGGGTCATCAGGCATCTTATCCCTCTAGACCAGGCGTAGCAGATAATTAGACTTCTAGTCATTTGTTTTTCTGTCTATCTATCTGTACTAAGTTGCGGTTTGTCAACTTAACGTTTCAATAAAGGAAATATATAATATATATATAGATATACGTATTTGCGGGAGGCAGCCATGTGGTGATTGTTCTAGTTATCTTCAGTGTTTGCTTACTGATGAACTGTTTCTTTATAACGACTTTAACATCGCTTAGTCGAGCCTAGGCAACGTTTCTGTGAGGTAAATAAACTGCGTTAAAGCATAAAGTATCTGGTTGACTAACTAACTAAGTTATTTACGAACTAACACAAGCCTCAGAAAGAAGAACGCGAGAGGGTTGAAGTCGAGCTTAGCTGATCAGCGACGCGACAGATTCGAGCTGATTCGATGAGGAATTATTTATGAAGGAAGCAACCAACGTCCGAGGGTGGTTCGCAAGTCTACAGCGATTCCAAGCAGAATGAAATGTGGGATTATTTATTGGGTCCTACTTCTCGCATCTGTCTTGTCTTGTTCGTGAACATTGTCTTAGGTTAGTCTATTGTATACGACGGGTGATATATCTCTCCAAACGTACGTAAAGACACGTATAACTTGCCAAACCTCACCTCTTACTATCAGTGTTTCCGCTCCCAACTGACCGCTTTTACGTCCGTAATAAATGTCCAAAACGTCCAGATTTTTCGGACTAGGCGTAAGTAACATTCCAATGGTGAGTTGCATTTTTTTTTATAGTCGGACGTAAACGCGCCAAGTACTAAGGCTAATGAGATATTATTTCGTCGTTTGTTTAAATGCTTTAGTACTAAGCCTATTGTTTCTTGTCGTATGCAAACTTCTGCTGGAACTTGAAAATGTTGTCTTAAATATTGATAATAAAGGTTGTGATTGTGTATTCTGTTATGTAATGTATACCTCCGGTGTGATCTCCATTAGAAATGAGCTATACGTTCACAATTCTGGGTCAGGACGTAAACTTGTACGTCTTCGGTTTGGACTCTAACGGAAACACTGCTTATTATCTCTGCACATGTTTTTCAATCAATCCACAAACCCGGATTTTACCTTAGGAGTCGGTCGTCCATTAATTATGTTAACAAATTTTAGGCCTTTTTTGACCCCTCCCCCCTTGTCAACAACTGTCAAACATTGACGGACCCCCAAAAAATTATGTCAACAATCCCAGAACCCCCCCCCCCAGCAGCGTAGCCAGGCTGAATTTTTTTTCCCGATGACCTTTTTTTAAACATTTTTTTATAGATGACCTTGTTGACGTCAACTTGTACCGAACCCCCTCCCCCTGTCAACAACTGTCAAACTTTTCCAAACCCCTCCCCCCTATTTTGTTGACATAATTAATGGACGACCCCTTATATGTAAGACTCTGAACAGAACCGTCCAGATTCGTGGACACGTGTAAAAAAGAAAGGAATTGCAAATGTAATGTTATGCCTACATGTATACTGGTTTCGAAGATATCAAAATTCACAATATTCTTTATGTATTGAAATACATGCATGTATTGGATTTCCAATTTTTTTTTACAGCGTCTCGTCTTTATCAGCATTGTTCAAACACACACACACACACACACACACACACACACACACACGCACACACACACACACACACACACACACACACACACACAGACCCACATTATCATGTATGCCTATATAAAAATGTGACTTACACATATGTATGCATACACGGACATTTTGACGAGTTGATCATGTGGTTGCATTGGCAGTTAGTGAGGAGTTCTAAGTCTTTGATTGTTTGTGTATGTTTGCAGTTCCTTTGATTAAACCGAACAATTTTCGTTTGGACCCAAATAAAGAAGTGGGGGCCACGACCGCGGATTTCCTGTGGGATGCTATCGATGTGTCCCCGCCACAGATCCAGGGTTATTTCAAGGGATACAAGGTATTACTAACGATCTAATATTTATTATTATTTTTTTTGCCCCGAGGTATACAGGATCCCTCAGGGACTTAGATATTACTAGTTCTCGAATTTTGTTAGGAGATGAACCTACTCGTCTATTATCAGGGATGGGCAAATTACACAGTAAAATGTAATTGAATTACAAATTACAAATTACTTGAGAAAATGTAATTGAATTACAAATTACAAATTACTTTAGAAATTTGTTGGAAATTACAAATTACAAATTACGTAATTTCAATTACATCAAATTACAAATTACATGCATAGTTGGGATCAAGAAATTCAGTCAGGAAACACATGCTTCATTTCTACTGTTCATTTGTACTACACTGTTTGAAACTGCTTATTTAATTTTCTCCAAGATGTAGCACCTGTTCGAACAAGGTATCCGATAATCGGCATCTGTTTGACCTTACAGTCATGCTTGCAAAACTATAATGAGCTTGTGAGCCAGCGCAGATGAAGGAAGTGCAGAATTAAATTGTATAAATAATATCTTTACAGTTGCATAGCTATGAAGTGTCATTAGTTCCTTGCTGTCATCTATGATATACTGCAAGAAAAACTTCACTGGATCTATGCATGTACATTTGAGCAACGCTCAGTTGCCTTAGCATGCAGACGTTTTGTTTAATCACACACGTGTGATGGGGTAGCGCAACTCATTTATGTAATACATTATGAGCTCGGTCTGACACATGACAAACTTGTAGCTATACCATTTCTGACAATAGCTCCAATTTTGTGAAAGCATTCAGAGTTCAGTGTTGCTATCGTTCATTCCAGAGATACTATACTATAGTATAGTGAATTAGTGATGGTGATCAAGATAAGGAAAAGATGTAATCAAAACTGCTCTGGTTGTGGAGTCTCTGGTTCTAGTTTTATTTTCAAAGTAATTTGATTTTACAGATGTAATTTGAAATTACAAATTACATCAAAAAATGTAATTCAATTACAAATTACAAATTACATTGATCCAGAGCAACAAATTACAAATTACCAATTACAATTGTAATTCAAATTACGTAATTTCAATTACATCAATTAAATTACTGCCCATCCCTGTCTATTATATATTATTATTATTATTCTCGTTTATTATATATTATTATTATTATTATTATTATTATTATTATTTATGTTATTATTATTATTATTATTATTATTATTATTATTATTATTATTATTATTATTATTATTATTATTATTATTATTATTATTATTATTATCATTATTATTATTATTATTATTACGCATCTATTATTATGCACCGCTATTTAATGACAAAGCATCAATCGATGGCGCTGAGCAATTGTAACTTGTAAGGGAAAGACTTGCTCAAGGTCCCGACACATCTCAAGGGACAGCCTGATGCGCAAAACATTTATAGTTAGGAATGCTATATACTTTTAAACTGTGTTTATTGTGCACCT
The DNA here is from genome assembly GCA_020284085.1 of Aporrectodea caliginosa. Lineage (NCBI taxonomy): Eukaryota > Metazoa > Annelida > Clitellata > Crassiclitellata > Lumbricidae > Aporrectodea > Aporrectodea caliginosa. The sequence goes on along the minus strand of JACEVL010000163.1, from coordinate 3,818,165 downwards.
AAGGACGATTAGCAATTGATTAATAAAGAGTATACTTACTTACGGTACTTACTTATTTACTTACTTAGATCCAGTTCTGGAGGAGTGGCACAGAAGCCTCAGACTTTCGAGAACATACGATCCTCTACCACGAACCCAACTTTTGCGGACCGAACCCGGAACCAGTGACCATGAAGGGAACCGGTTCCACGCACGTCTACAACCTCTGGCCCTTCGCCAACATCACGGCTCATATCATGGTCTTAAACGGAAAATATTCTGGGCCAGCAAGCATCCCGCTTACCTTCCAAACAGACGAAGGAGGTCAGAACAGGGTCTTACTCTTTTGTCTAACATAACGATAGCGCATTGGATAACACACTGGCATAGAGAGCGAGAGGTACCGAGTTCGAGTACCGTAGGCGGACATGCTTTGTAGGCTGCTATTAGCGCCGTGCATTGCAGGCTGTCTGTTCTGTTAGTAGTCTGTCATTTGTGTTCTTGTGAATTGTTTCAATTGCATAACTGTACACTGTAACCGGTTGCGTTTGTCAACCGGATCGTTTCAATAAAGAATATTATTATTATTATTATTCACAAACTTTCTAAATACATTAATTTTACTAAATACTCCTTTCATTAATTATTCATTCATTCAGAGGACTTATATAGCGCCCATCCAAGATACCTATTCAGAGGTGGTCCCAGCCCAACTCCGGCGATAAAGAACAGTTTTCAGATGCTTGTAGAACGTGATTGCAGATTAAAAGAACGCACGTGTTCTTTGGGTAAAAGTTTGTAGTAATTGATTATTATGCGCACAAATAACTTCACTGGCGTCAAAATGTATACTTTGGGAATAAATAAATAAGTAAGTAATGTAATGCAATTGAACAGTTGCAAAGCGCCCCTTCAAGGTATCTATTCAGAGGCGCTCTCTGCGCTAGCCTTTATAATGTCAAATGTCGTAAACTGGCTCTCGGTCCAGCAACGCATCCATTATAGGGTCTCCTTTATAGTCTGACACCGTGTTCTGGACAGAGCACCTGTCTATCTCTGGGAGATCTTTACTTTGACTTCGGCCTGCTCTGGTCGCCGATCTCTGCGCTCGGCCTCTAGAGGTTACTTTATGGTTCCGCATGCTCGCTCTGCCACTAGACAGCGTCGGGCATTCTCTATCGTGGGTCCTTCTCTTTGAAATAGCCTCCCCTCTGACTTGCGTTCTCTTCCGCGAGACTGCTCTGGCTCTTTTTATAAACTACTTAAGACTTTCCTTTTTGACAGGGCCTGGGTCGGGAGCGCCTCTGAGTAGTAATCTTGAAGGGGCGTTATATACATTTCATAAATAGATAGAGAGATAGAAATGTAATTAAGAACGAATATATTATTAAGTAATAAATAATTAAACTATGGATGTACCGTAATAGTACTTAATCAGGAATTAAGTGATACAGGTGTGTTTCTATGGCAATTGTCATGCTGTACTGAACGACTTAAATCCACTTATTCACTGTGTCATTGATTAGTCTATAAGCTTCGCAATGATTTGATTTGTAAGCTTAAGCTGACGAATATTCGGTGTCGATAACAAGAGAATAGAAGCAGCGTTACTGATTTATTACTTAGACGAGATTGGATTTCAATTAATTAGTATTAATACTTTGGGGCGTATTTCCAATGAGAACATCTGTCTTTGTCTGATAGTGCGTTGATCAGGTTATATAAGATTAGACTATATTAGAAATTAAGCCGTCTTCCGTGTGACAATGTACTAATAGTCTAAGTCTAAGAGAATCAGGCGGTTTGGTTATACGTGTGTGTGCGAGTTTGGCAGTGGAGCTTTATCTGCCGTTTTTGTCTTTTAAATAACAAAACTGTAATTATGTGTGTATGAATGTATGTATGTATGTATGTATGTATGTATGTATGTATGTATGTATGTATGTATGTATGTATGTATGTATGTATGTATGTATGTATGTATGTATGCATGCATGCATGCATGCATGCATGCATGTATGTATGTATGTATGTATGTATGTATGTATGTATGTATGTATGTATGTATGTATGTAATGTATGTATGTGTGTATCTATGCATATAGGCGCATGTATACGCGCATACATGCAGACATAAACTTACATAGATGCAAACATGCATATATATACATACATACATAAATACATACATGCATGCAGAGTTGCAGACAAAGGAATATTTCTTTTTGTCTGACAACCTAAGAGCTTCCGTCAATTTCTTAGTTCCAGACTCGCCTGAAGGACTGCGTCTAGACAGACGGATGTCCACAGAACTTCAGATTACCTGGCGAAAACCCAGTTCCACGAACGGCGTCTTGATTGGATATACACTCTTCTACACAGGTAATAACACGGAGTATCATGCAATCAAGTTAAAAGCGAAGGGACGCCGGAGATTTCTGCGACGTCCTCGCTAAGTAGTTGAATCAAGAGCCATCGCCTGTGTATGGAGAAAAGATTTTGTGTTGGTGTCATTTTCTTAGAGAAAATTACATTAGAGATTCATTTTGAGAAATTGCAGACGCCTGAACGCCTCCTCCTCTTTGTGCCTCTCTTCTGTCCTCCAGCAGAGAAAATTCTCCATTTATTCTATCTTCGTCCACGGTTTCAATTTCCTTAAAAGACTTGATAATAATTATCGAGTAATAAATGGAATGGAAGGAGAAGTAAAGAAGAAAAACCGAAGTAGAAGAAGAAGAAGAAGAAGAAGAAGAAGAAGAAGAAGAAGAAGAAGAAGAAGAAGAAGAAGAAGAAGAAGAAGAAGAAGAAGAAGAAGAGGAAGAAGAAGAAGAAGAAGAAGAGGAAGAAGAAGAAGAAGAGGAAGAAGAGAGGAAGAGGAAGAGGAAGAGGAAGAGGAAGAGGAAGAGGAGGAGAGGAAGAGAGAGGAAGAGGAAGAGGAAGAAGAGGAAGAGGAAGAGGAAGAGGAAGAGGAGGAAGAGAGGAAGAGGAAGAGGAAGAGGAAGAGGAAGAGGAAGAGGAAGAGGAAGAGGAAGAGGAAGAGAAAAGAAGAAGAGGAAGAAGAGGAAGAAGAAGAAGAAGAAGAAGAAGAAGAAGAAGAAGAGGAAGAAGGAGAAGAAGAAGAAGAAGAAGAAGAAGAAGAAGAAGAAGAAGAAGAAGAAGAAGAAGAAGAAGAAGAAGAAGAAGAAGAAGAAGAAGAAGAAGAAGAGAGGATGATGATGATGAAGGTAGCGAAGAAGAAGAATGCCGAGAAGAAGAGGAGAACGAGAGCAAGAGCAACAAGAAGGGTTGTAAAGAGTGTTTAATAAATATTTAGATAGATAAATTCATACATGCACGAATATGTACATAGATACATACATACAAGCATGCACGCATGCAAACATGCTTACATAAGTACATGCATGTACGCATACATGAATGTATTATCATTATCGTTATCATTATCATTATCATCATCATCATCATCAGTGGATATACACGGTTCTACGCAGGTAATACCATCATTATCATCATCATCATCATCATCATCATCATCATCATCATCATCATCATCATCATCATCATCATCATCATCATCATCATTATTATTATTATTTTTATTATTATTATGATGATTATTATTATTATTATTATTATTATTATTATTGTTATTATTATTCGTGCATACTGTTTGACGACAGCCATGAAGTACTTGAGACTCTCCTCCTCCGCCGACCGACGCGAAGATAACGAAGCAATGGTAGACGTTGATGCCCACTGGAAGGAATTATCAATCGACGATGCGACGGCAACGACCTTCCGCCTGACCCGTCTCCATCCGAACACCGTCTACCGATTCAGCCTCTCCGCTCGAACGAAAGCAGGAAAAGGTCGACCGATGTCAATTGACGCACACACGCTACCCAGTGGACGTATGTAATCGTAACTGTAAGCGTAAATGCTATTGTAATTAGACATTTTGTAGCGCCACATCAACGGAAACTAAGCAAGGCGCTCTCTGCGCTTGGGTAACTGATATCAAAGTTGGTTAAGAACAAAAGGTTCACCAGTAAGTAAAACATTGTTTAGATCAAAGCTTCCCAAACTTTTCAGTGTCACGGACCGGCAGGAATTTTCCCACTGCAGGAGGACCGGTTCCAAATTTATTAATTATTTCTCCTTTTCGTTTTCGATCACCTAAATTCCTCAAAATGTATAAAAATTGATTTAAATGCACGTTTGGCCAATTATATGAATCTATTATCCTCTAAATACTAGCCTAGTTAATAAGTTTTTTTATGACACTTAAAAATATAATAGCCATTTCTTGATTCCGAGACAATTTGACCTGTTTTTGACTCACTTTTTACCACAATGTCCAAGACATCAGTCGATTGAAATAGCAATCAAAACTCATTTACTAATCTATTGGAAAAGCCGAGTCGAATCCGACAGATCGGAGAAACCAAAAACCACGCTGTATACAGTGGGTATAACCTTGCTTCTGGTTTCCAGCCTATATTCAACAGCCAGACTACGGGTCTATCTTCCGCATAAACTCAGGGTACAGCTTTTGATCGCAAGACACCGATTTTGATTGTAAAGCAACACGTAGGTTGCCTATATACTGTATGAATATAACTCAACGTACACTACGCCTTTAGTCTATTATTGTTCTTTTGCACCGACTTATGCGCCACTGTATATATGTGAGACGAGCCTTCGACTCAAGCGTTGTTTTGTTTGATTTATGTAGCTCCGGTGGCTCCAAATTTTACGACAGTGAACGTCAGCAAACGAGTTCTGAACGTAACTTGGAATACAAGAAATTCCGCAGACGACGAGAATTCACATGACACGGTCTTCATGGTTCAGTACAGAAAGCTAGGTGAGATAAATAATCTATATTACAAGGACAACAGGATCTTTCATGTCTTTCAGTTATTCATTCTAATGCTAGGCCTATAATATATCAAACCGGTGGTGATAAAGATGTCATTCTAGCTAAGGCTAGACAATTCTAGATGTTGGTTGCAATATAAAGTATACAGTAGTTTCATATATTACTGCACCACGTCTCTGGAACGACCTGCCTCCTGAATTCCGCACTTTTTCAGTTCCTCCACCATCATTACCAATCACCCACCATCACCTTCCTCAGGCTCCTCTATCTTGGGCTTTCCACTAGAAACTAAAGTCTCACTTCTTTAAGAACTCTTACCCCGACTCACCCGATGCTCCACCTTCCAATTCTCAACCTAAACGACACCCACCTTAGCAGCTACTCTGCCCCTCTGACCCTCTGGAAACCGGTCTCGGACTTCCTTCTGACTACCCTTTGAACAACCCCTCTGACTCGACTCAGCGCTCGTGAATAAACTGGTGCCCTGCGCTTGGCTTTCGAGTGGCGCCTTAGAAGTTTGGAGATTACGATTACGACTACGATTACTAGCCCATGTTTCTCGAAGTCAGGTTTTGTGTAACTGATGAGCTTTTCGCAGATCCTATATTTGCCAACATAGCCTGACGTTGTGGAAGACACGAAACCAATCATTCTTTTTATTAGACACGTGAAGAATAACTTGCCATTTATTTGGCTCTTTATATTGCGAGAAAATAATGTCGTTCGAAATATTTGTCAACGATTTCTATCCTTAGGAAAACATATTAAGTCATTTTGCTGAATATGTGAAAAATACAAGTATATATATATATTATTCTGTTTCAACACGTTCATCTGGTATGCACAATATCCACAAAGATTATCATCAGCTGACGTTACTAGGCAAAATCTGTTTCATAACTGCTACATCTAGAACAATTATTGTCACTTGTTGCGTTCTGACAACAAAACTTTGATCGAATAAACGAAACGAAAATGCATACATATCATCATCATCATTATCGTCATCGTCATTATGTGGAGAGGACGAAGTCTCTTACGGACTGATCTTCTGGATGTTGACCTGATTACGGATTGTTTTGATGCGCCATCGGTTGATGCCTATGCCTTGTGCATTAGACACCGGCGCAATAGAAGTTGCTAATTACATTACATTACATTATGTAGCCTGCCGTTTCCACAACATGATGTCACAACATGATGCCGTCTCTATTCTGGGTGCGTCTTCAAGCCGTGCATATTCCGAAGTAGAGCGGTCTCAGGTCAAACTCCGCCGTTCGTGCCCGTGTGTGCCGCAGGTTTCCAGTTGGTCTCTTCCAACCTGTTGGAGGGCTGGAAATCAAAAATTGTGGAGCTCTAACCTGGTCCTATCCGCATTGATAACGAACGACGTGTTCAAACAGTCAAAGCCTCATTGTTTGGATCGTGTCTCCAACACTGGGGTGTGTATCGCATAAGTCGATGATGAGATCCCCGCGGATGATGTGAGTCACATAGAGAAGCTGCAAGATACTCTTCAGGAACTACTGTTGAAAGGCATCCAGCTAGGTCTTCAAGTCCTTGGCTAGCGTCCACATCTCAGCTCCATGAAGCTGGAAAGGCAGGACGGGCTCCCAAGTGGACCTTTGTGTTCTGATGTGCTAGCCCACCTCTGCTGTTTCTCTTCGTCCTCTCCGCTCTCTAGATCGTCTTGATCTTTTTGTCCCTAGGGCAAGGACTGCTGTGACCCAATATCGCGCCTTTGCCATTGTGGGTCCTTCCTCTTGGAATGACCTTCCCCCTTTATACGCTAAGAATGTGGCTGGGGTCTCTCCTTCATATGACCGCTGCTTGAAGACCTTTTATTTCCTCGGGGCTTTCACACTGAGAACGCTTCTGAATAGCTTAGCCTGTACTGTAAGAGGCGCTTTACAAATGTTCAAATACAAATACAATACAAATCTATGCATGTGAAACTCCAGCAGTGTGATTCTCCTTACAGATTTTATTTTAGTTATAGTTACAGTTATAGTTAATGGTTTTTTATATTTCAGTTATAGTTATA
>JACEVL010000163.1:3688760-3806260 GCA_020284085.1 Aporrectodea caliginosa | reverse complement strand
AGTCCGAGTCCGGTTTCAGAGGATTAGGGTTAGGGTTAGGCTTGAAGAGTTCGGTCTTCAGTCGTGAGTGGAAAGCAGAAATGGAGAGTGCAAGCGTGGAAAGGTTGAGTTAAGAGGCGAGATAGAAGGATGAGCCTTCGCTAAGTCAAAGAGCTGGTGCAGCTATACTAATTGCAGATTTCAGAGAGGATGGACTGCATACATGAAATATGATGATGAGCAAGTAGACCCGGGCAGTTGGACGGTGAATAGCTGAATGTAAGGACTATTTCGCATGTTCACATATTTAAATGGTTGTATTTAATCGATGCACCAAGGATCGATGTTGTAAAAAGAGTGGGCTACAGTGACAGTCGTCGAGTTTGGAATGAACAGTTGAAATGGCTATCGTGCACGCGGTCTTGTAGTCAAGTCGTGGGCGCACTCGCCGGTCACTGGTATATAGCAGTACTTGATGTGGTCCAGCAAGTGGAGATTCCAAAATTGCGAACAGGATGCCGTTGGAAGGCGCATGGGCATAATAGGGTTTTGAGGGGTCTGGGAGAGGGCTCGGGAGTGAGAGGAGAAAGATATGAAGAGTTGTGCGTCGTCCCAGAGGACGATGAGTTTGCTGAGTGGGGAGGTGTAAAGAATGAACAGCAGAGGACAAAATAGAACCTTCAGGCAAAGCGGTGACATTTTTACACTGAAAGATACAAGGTGTTAGACTGTTAGTTTACCTAAATTAGGCTTTAAAAAATCTTAATTTTGATCTTCATTATCAGTCATGAACATCACATAAAGCTCATTAAATGACAAATGTGAACGTTTAATAGTCTTTAAGCAAGGCTCTTTGACAGCACTGCCCTAAAGCAGGAGGATCAAGAGAGGCCCACCCTGAACTAACCCTCCTCAACGAGGCCTGCAATTGTGCCCATAAATGCAGCAGCGTTGTATCGTTGTGTGCAAACTGTTACCAGCTGAAGGAGGCAAGGTTTTTTCTTTTTCTCACTTGGATAGCTGGAAGCAGAGACTAGACAGAGAGAGGACCACTTTAGGGGTAAAGTTAAAATTGTTGATTTTCATTAGTCCCAACAGATGCAGTTCGAAAGAAATTGTGTCATGCAGAAAGACTTAAATACTTCGTTGACGATGGTACCTCTGATGGAAAAACGACATAATAGATATGGTTAATTTAATTGGTCATTCGGTGAAGTTTCCGAAAAGGGCGGGATTGCTAATTGAGTTAAATTAATTCTGAAAAGTAGGCCTTACGAATGGCAGTAGAATGAAAAAGCCGTACTGCCAACTGTAACTAGATATTTCAAAATTGAACAATACTGTCAATATAAAAGTGTTTTATTTTAAAGACACACAACTAAACTGCAAACGTAACTCCCGATAGTAATGTCTTGCTACTCAAAGAGAATTCATGTTGAACATCAAACGTATATTCCTATTTACATGAGACCAATACGATTGATATTTCTATCAACATGAGACCAATTCGACTAAAGTACGAGGTAAACAAAACTTCCGATAGTAATGTCTTGCTACTCAAACAGAACTCAGGTTGAACAAGAGATAATTAATCAAACGGATATTTCTATCAATATGAGACAATACGACTCAATCAAACTAATAGTTTAGTTAGATCTGTAAAAATAAAAATCTTAGTTGTAAGAGTTGCAACTTTGCTCCTCAGTTGAAAGGGTACAGATTTTCGTAACTTGGTGGATTCGGAATTACAGAACACTTTAGGCTATCGTATGTGATGGACGGTATCTTCTTCGACTGCACTTGCACTTTGCGACAGTACTGTAAAGAAAACATACGACACGACAGAATAAGACAATTAGAATATGGGAAATGAAGTCTATAGTTTAAGTTCTAAACAACGTTGTTTCGTAACATGTGAACTTAACATATGTGGTCTTCGTATTCAGATATAATAATTATAGTACAGCTAATTCAGTGAAAAGACGATCGATATGTAATTTTGCGTTTCACACAGCGTCTACATTAGGCCCAGGGAACGAGTTCTTTGGGTCATATTGCCTCAACACTTGACGAGGAGGAGTGTACAAAAAGCTCGTCGTTAAATTGTATCTTGTAAAAAGTGTCTTGTAAGGCTAAGGGCTGTACTTGCGCCTTTATCTAATAGGGTTATATTATAATTCAATATCAAGTGACTTGCAAGGCTAGGGGATGTACTCCTGTATACCTTCTTCGAAAATTATACTGTGATTCAGTAGTTTCCAAAACAAAATGTCATGTTTTAAAAATTAATTTTTAAATATGTTACAGATATATGAAAATATGTTTAAAAACTGTCGAAAGCAGCAATCAGTAAAACTATTAATCCAATAACTAATTTCTTTTTAGCGAACAATTTATTTTCAATTTTCTTTTCTTTTGCTGTGCATTATTTGTCAGGTTGAGGACGAAATTATACTCATATATGCGGAGGCTAAGAAAATGAAGTTGCTAACACTTCAGACCACAGGGCTAGCTTAAGGGACTGCTCTTCTTCTACTACTTCTTCTTCTTCTGAGAACGAATTAAGCTGTGTACTTACGCCAGGTTTGTTGTCAGGAAGCATACACGCCTGTCCTTCGTCTGCCATTAGTGGAACGAACATGCTGACGGACTTTGTCTCATTGTTGGGTAGCGTGGCGTTAAACGGATTCTTAGGCCGATAGTACAAAACCCTGCAAAAATAATTTTATTAACCATCGCATCAATTAATTAATGATTACAGCCTCATTCCTAGCCATCACAAAAAATGAGTCGCTGTTGTCCCATCGTTGTTTAATATTGTTTTAAGGTTGTCCAATGTTGTCCCAAAGTTGGAAAGATTTACCACGCGCATAATTACTGTGTTGGAATGGTTGTCGATTCCTAGATTGCTCTTCTCGTCGTTTTTAATGGTTGAAATCCCAGAGTACCGGGGTGCTCTCAGTCCCGTTGGCCCGCACCACTACCATGCAAAGCGGCGCTTTTTCGGTGGTGGGCCCGGTGGTGTGGAATGGCATCCCTCTTGAGCTGTGGCTCCTTCCTATGTCACTCTCTTAAACGTTCTATGAGCGCTTGAAACTGTTCTTTTTGGCCGTGCTGGAGTCGGGAGCACCTTTGAGTATAGTTCCCTTCAAGAGGTGCTACATAAATCCTCGAATGAATGAATGAATGAATGAATACAGATCGTAAGCAAGACTGAGTTCTCATTCAGTCGTGTTTGATAATGCTGATTATATTACTTTGCGTTACTTCATTGCTGAATTGAAGCCGTAAGCCAGGCTAACACAAATACTGTACTGCCCTGGCCCCAAAACGTCAGCCCATGGGTCCTGGCCCCAAAACTGCCTTTGAAATACTATTACTCCATCCTCCACAAAAAAGTCGCCCCACATTGTCTATAATTACATTAGTATGATTTGACACCATATTGTCCAAGGCAGGCCCTGATAAAATGCGAACCGTCCAATGACGCTGCCATTGACTATGTTATGGGTCAACGAGGTCGTGTGTCTTCCAGGCCCAATGAACATGTCTGTATCATTTGAACCTAACTTTGTTATCCACTCCTTCCGTATATTTTGTATCGTCGACCATCATACACGCAACTTACACATCGAATACAGGGAGTGACATATCTTAGTGTAGGCCTGCTCTAGGATCCTTGCCAGTATGGTCTGGTTATCTCCCGCAACTAATTCTAATAATAGATTAAGAGAGATATTATTACTGAGAGTTGCCATCTGCCGAAAATGACTTCACAGGATACTCCGCACCACCACGAGCAAAACGTGACGTCAGATCCTCGTCACCATTTTCAACGAAGTATTGCGGCGGATATGGCCCGGGCTTCTTGCAGTGCACAACTCCACACACCCTGCGCGATAATAAAATTATACGTTTAAAAAATAGTCTTCGTTTAATTTTTCAAACTGACAAGTACGCAGGATGATTACAATTGAACGGATGATCACAAGTTATTACAGGAGTCGAATTTAACTGTTTGGCAGCCATGCAAGGCGCCAATCACGTCCTACTGCTAATTTTTCAACGCCACCTAGGGAATGAAAAGGCTGAGTCGACCTTAGGGACGGTACCGGGAAGCGATCCCGGGTCCGTTGCCTCTACGTGGAAGAGTGTTACCCTAAACCCTCCTTAAAGGAAAGAAGTTAGTTCTGCTTGACTGTACTGAAAAAGATGTTTCTTCTATCGTTTCAGTTTATGGTGGTAGCGGTACTACGTGTACTATGTGGCTGAGCGCAGGCTATATCTCTTCGGTAGCGCGTCGGTCTTTAACTAATTCGATGAGACTGATTAACAGAATAAGAGCACGACGGTTTTCGTTTTCTGGTTATTATTCATCACCTCATATATCAAAAACTGCATACTTGAAACAACTTATAAAAGAGCGGCATCGTCCGTTATATATAAAACTGCTTGTTTTTAAACAACTTATAAGAAAGCGGCATCGTCCGTTACTCTCTCTTTCCGATCCGCCGAGCCCGTCTTCTCTCTCTGGCTCCCCTGTCGCGAATCTCCTCTCTTCCGCTTTCCCCTCTCTTCTCTATCGCCCCCGCCTGTCAATCAACTCTTTCGCCCCCCAACCGCGCTCTCCGGTTCGTTCCCTCTTTCCTTGCTCCCCTTTCTGCCTTCTCTCCCCTTCACCCTTTGACAGGCGTGGCCTATGCTTCCACTCCCTTGGGTCTGTCGGCTGTCAGCTGTCAATCATCTTTCGTACTAATACAATGCAATCTTATAATAAAATGTAAACTAATATATATATTTAACTTATATTAATATGGTCTTGTCCGATCTCACTACAACTCTCCACTTCACAAGCTGATGGTTCCAGGTTGAGCATCGGCAAGTAAAGAAGGCTTTAGGAGTGTTCTTTCTTGGTTCTAAATGTTTCTACTAGATTACATAAGCACAAACGACGTCGTGGTATTTTTTCGAATTGTTCGTGAATAGTGACGTCATCAGGCTGCCTAACACATGATCGATCGATTTCTCGAATCTATAATAACGAAAACATACAACAAACCAGTAGTTTTCCGCAAGCAAACATTTTTATATACATGTTACTGATAATGCTATTATGTGAACTATCGCATGCGTATTATAACCAACTACACGTGACTCTGTTTTAGTTGGTCATGTAAGCTCTAGACAACCCATTAATAAACATCAAAAAGCTCGGGACAAGCCTCCTGCCATGGCATGTGTGCCTCCCAGTATAGAATTAATTCCCAATTTCGATTTAAAATCGTTCTGCTGGGTTGCCGAAGCCCATCTTCTCTTCCTCCACGACTCCTCTTCTTTCCTATTCTCGTTCCAAACCATATCACTATCTCTTGCCATGTTCATTCTCCAATAGGCTCCTTTGGCGGGCCTCCGCCAGTCTAAAGCATCTGCTCTATGCCTCATGCTATCACTTCTCCAATCAGTCGCACAAGATCTGCCCTCATCTTGTCTCTTAAATCTCTGATCCATCCGATTTCCTACTTCATACCATCTGCTTCTTCTTCTGAACTCATTTGTATTCCTGTTGGAATAGAACCAATTCTTCTTGTTTAGGCCATCTCCATATCCTATTTCGTCATCGTATCTGCTATCGCTTCCAAATCTTTCTCCCTTCTGCTCTTGTGGCTTAAGATATTCTTTCACATCTGGTTTGCCATAGTCCTTGGTTTTGTTTGCCTTTGCACCTCTGAAACCCGTCCAAGTATAGTCGTGCGCCGATTCAAAAGCCCTCTTCCTACATGTAGGTGTTACGTTTAACGGTAATTGATTCTGCACATTTGCTCCGTCTTTGGTTGTAGGCAACTTATCTAGCCTACAAAAGCGACCGCTGTCTGCTATATGCTTGTCAACTCCTTTCAGTTTCGCCCCACGTGTTCCTAGGTCGGACAGTGTGTGGTCCTCCTGCTGTTCTCTCTTGAAAACACTCGGCTCTCCATTAATCATCTCGTTATCGTTATCCGCAGTGTGATTTTCGTTAACGATAACGATAACGAAAATGTTCGTTAACGAAAATAAAATGACTTCGTTAACGATAACTATAACTATAACTAAAAATATCATTAACTATAACTATAACTATAACGAAAATAACACTAACGAAAATTCATCTTTATTTTCGTTAATACAAAAAATAAAAATAGGAAGTGCAATATGGACGATTCGACATAAATGAGAACGAAAAATGCGAAATTTTTATTGTGAAATTTGTCAGTTACTTTGGAAACTCGTGTATTCATGAAGCTGACTGTACCCATGCTTCAAAGGTTTTCATAGCTCTGAGTAAATTGTGAAACAGCGTATTAATACGCACAATTTTGCTTATAGACTTAATTATTGTAACTAAGTAGTAACTAAAATTAACTAAAATAAAAATCCATTAACTATAACTATAACTATAACTAAAAAATAATACTAACTATAACTATAACTATAACTAAAATAAAAAATCATTAACTATAACTATAACTATAACTAAAATAAAATCTGTAAGGAAAATCACATCGTTATCCGCTTCTTCCGCAGACTCGGGTTGAATTTCTTTGGTTGCAGATGTGGCCGGCGCATCGTCGGCCGCTCTCTGTAGTGCCAAGTGATTTTGCAGGCAGTCAATTTCCTGCCTCTGTGCGTCGTCTGAAGTCTGTCGTGTCAGGTCATTTATCTCGTTAAGGTCATTAAGGTCATTTACGACGTCCGGTCCCAGTATCGTCTCGTCTGAACTGGGGCTGTCGTTAATCAGCGCCGGGTTCGGGCATTCGTCTCGGTTTTCGAAATTACCTCCGCTCGGGCCGGGTTCAGTGCGTGCGTTGTCCGTCTTATCTCCCTTTGCCGTCTTTCGCCGTCTGTCGGCTTCGTCGTAGTCGCACCGTCTGGTTGCAATTAGTGTCATGGGGTGGGGCGATAAAGAGCCGTCTTGTCTGCGCCTGTTACTGGCCACCACCAAATCAATCAAGTCCGGATTTGAAACAAACAGATCATGGCCCGTTATCATCTCGATTCCCAAGTGTGGAATAACCCCTGCCTTGATCTTTATCTTACGATTGGTTCCAAATGTTGGGGACCATATTTCAATTTCGCATGTTTTAACACATTTTACGTTGCCAAAAGCACACTGAATTGTCATGGGCTCACATGTGGCAGATGGATTGTCTCTTGCTAATTCTGAATCGATCAAAGTTACTTGAGACCCACTATCCCTCAATGACTGCACAAGCTTCCCGTTCACATACATGGGTACTATAAACTGTTGTTGATAGTCAATGACCTTTTCGTGGTTTGACTTGGGTTTTACAAATCTAACCTGCGCATGACCGTAAGAGTTTATTTTGCTTGCATTGCCTCTATAAGTGTGTCCAGTGCCCTGTGGGTGACTACCCTGCCATGAGTGCATTGGTCTTGCACCCTGCTCTCTTTCAAGAGGCTTATATCCCTGGGCCTCTCTGTTGAAGGGTGGTTTTCCTCCCCACTGGCTTTCTCTCGGTTCAGCACCCTGCGACTTAAATTTTTGCGCAGGCCTGTGGTCTCGTTGGGCTTGCGTTCTCCCTTCTATAGCACATTCAAACTGCAAGTCTGCGTAGTTAGCCAGCTCCACTGAGGTCTTGGGTTTACGTGCCTCAACGAAATACCTTGTTTCAGGTGCTAAAGACTCACGTAATCTCTCGAGAATAATATCGTCCTTTAGGCTTATGAAATCATTCACTCCCTTGCATTCCAAGTAGTAATCAAAAGTGTCTTTCAGGTTCTCTAGTAACTGTGCATATGTCTGCCTTCCAGATCTATGCATCGTTTTAAACCGTTCTAAATAATGTTTCGCATTCATACGACAAGCATGCATCAGGGCTGTTTTTGTCTGTCTGTAATCTGTACAGGTTTCCATTGGCAATCTGTTAAAATGCAACCGCATTTGTGAGTTTAGTAGAGATGGCAGAATTCTGGCCCATTTGCTTTCGTCAATGCCTTGAAGGCAAGCAACCTTTTCGAAAGAAAGGAAGAATGCTGCTGGGTCCTCTCCCTCAGTCATGTTAGGCAGTTTAGTGTAAGTAGAAGGGGTAGATAGTTCAGTCGCAGCAACAGGAGCACTAGACTGTAACAGGCCTAATTGTGCCTTTGTCTGTAGCAACTCCATCTCTACCTGCATCCGTTCCTTTTCTGCTTGGATCAGTTTCAGTTTCATCTGGTCTCCCCCTACTTCCTCCTCTGTCTCAGCTTCCTCCTCTTCTTCTTCGGGTCCATTTTTTTCGTATTCTTCTAACGTGGCAATCATCGCCTTCCGAGTTAGCCCATGGTGATTTATATTTCTTTTCTCGCATTCTTCCTCCAACTTTCCTTTCTTCATCTTTCCAAACATTATGAAGTGTACGCTGTGTGCACTGAAATCACCTGCACTTATAAGCAGCCAACAGGGCTTACAATAAAACGATCACTCTGCCAACAGGGCTTACGATAAAACGATCACTCTGCCAACAGGGCAAACTGTAGTTATAAACTACTTTCACTTTATCTTTAAACAACAACTTTCCTTTAACTCTACTTCATTTGCATCCGCACAGTTTACACGTTTTAAACAGCTTCCCACTCTATATTCGTCAAACACAATTAAAAACGCTCACGATAACAGTCTCAGCCAACCTAACACAGCATTACATGGCTTCATTCACACAACTGGTGTTATAAGGCTCACCCGGTTTATTCTTCAGCTTTCTCTGGCCGTGTAGCCCCGAAGGTTGCTCGCGTCCTCTGAGAATTCCGGAAGCTCGGCGCCGTATTCGCTGATCCTTCGTCGTTCGTCGTCCTTCTTCTCCAGGGATGGTCGCCGCCGTAGCTTTTCTCCTCCTCTCGCTTCCCGTCTTTCCGTTCCTCCTCGATATTTTTCTCAGATACGTGTCGCCCAACAGGTTGCGTCGTTTCTGTTGAGATGCGTGTATAGGAGAAAGCCTCTGTTCTTTTGTTTAGTAGAGAGAAACAGCGTCGTACTTCTGTCTCGTCTCAAACTAAAATCCAGTCCCTTCCTCCTCGGATAATTGTCTCGTCTTCTCCCACAGAATCGCCGTCAAAGTCTCTGTTCGATTGTTCGTATAGACAGGCAGCGTCGTACTTCTGCCCGATCTCTGAACAAATCCCTGCTGTCACAATGTACTGAAAACGATGTTTCTTCTATCGTTTCAGTTTATGGTGGTAGCGGTACTACGTGTACTATGTGGCTGAGCGCAGGCTATATCTCTTCGGTAGCGCGTCGGTCTTTAACTAATTCGATGAGACTGATTAACAGAATAAGAGCACGACGGTTTTCGTTTTCTGGTTATTATTCATCACCTCATATATCAAAAACTGCATACTTGAAACAACTTATAAAAGAGCGGCATCGTCCGTTATATATAAAACTGCTTGTTTTTAAACAACTTATAAGAAAGCGGCATCGTCCGTTACTCTCTCTTTCCGATCCGCCGAGCCCGTCTTCTCTCTCCGGCTCCCCTGTCGCGAATCTCCTCTCTTCCGCTTTCCCCTCTCTTCTCTATCGCCCCCGCCTGTCAATCAACTCTTTCGCCCCCCAACCGCGCTCTCCGGTTCGTTCCCTCTTTCCTTGCTCCCCTTTCTGCCTTCTCTCCCCTTCACCCTTTGACAGGCGTGGCCTATGCTTCCACTCCCTTGGGTCTGTCGGCTGTCAGCTGTCAATCATCTTTCGTACTAATACAATGCAATCTTATAATAAAATGTAAACTAATATATATATTTAACTTATATTAATATGGTCTTGTCCGATCTCACTACATTGACTTTTGCCAAGCAGCTCACGACCACAGAACTGTAACAGAAAGAACATGCCGAACATCTAGAAACTGTAGCAGAAGCAACTTGCCAAACGGGGAACGGACATTATCCCCCTGGACATAATCCCCTGGACATAATCCCCGGACATAATCGCCCCGGACAATAGCCCCCGGACAAAATCCCCCCCCAAGCTAGGACATAATCCCCCATGGCAGGCTACGATATAATCGTATAATATTTTAAAAGTTTATTATACTAGTCTGTCCAAAATTGTTTTCAACATCCAAACATCTAGAAACTGCCACAGCCACAACAGTCTAAACATCAACCCGATTACCTAATCTGGAGTGATTGCGATTGAAACGATTAAAGTCGCATCGATAGGCCTAAATGCGATAGTTAACTATTGTTTTATAATTATAGTAATTAAGCAGATTAAAAATAATCCCGATATTAAAGTGCGCTTTGTCCAAAGTTTTAAGGTCACTCTTCATAACTAGGCTTAATAGGGGCTCACAGAGCGATGATAGTTTACTAACCCGTCGCCCTCGCCTGTGCTGTATTCCTCATATACCATTGTGTTGCTATTGTCCTCAATCAAGAAAAATCCTCCTGCGTTGTAGTTCTGAGAAGATTGACCAGCGTTCCGACTCTGAACGTTACTCACTATGTCAGCTGCATTTTCACATTAAAACATAAAATTATTCGTCGGTGATTTACCAAAAACAATGATGTATCTATGTCAGTATGCATAACCGTAGATAGAGTCTATATATACCCTCAGACAACAAACAGATCATGAAAATCTTATTTTTACAGCTCTTCCCCAAACTGACTTATAAATTTAAATTTGACAAATGAAACATCTGCACATTGCTCTAACGATTGTATTATTACTGTCGAACGGCAAAATTTAATTAGCAGGAAAAAGTCGAATACACAGCATTCTCGCATGAGATCAAAACTAGACCTATTGATCATAGCAACGCTTCAGGCATGCATGGTTTAAATCGGTTATTGCACAGCATTCACTGAATATGCCTATCTGTAATCCTAGTAGTTTCAGTTTAACGACACTGTGTGATGACAAAGATCATTAGCGTCGCCCTCCTCCTTGATCCAGGCTTGGGACTGGCACTGTCAGAGTACAAACAGCGGAGGAGTTTTCTGTAATCCTATGGCCAGTCCTTAAATTTAAGGACAGACTCGAGCATTCAGTGTGAATGTACAGAGATAGTACTGAACGAAACTCACATGTCCAGAAATGAGCTGCACAGGTGTATGATAACTTCTGGCAATTACCATCGAAGCAGACTTCATTTTCGCTCTCTGGCGAACAGAACTTGAAGTCACTCGCTTTACCCCACGGTCCATCGCACTGTGGGTAAAAGATTGTGTCGTAAATAGCAGGCAGGCTCACGACAGAAAATGTGCCAATTCGCTGATTATACCTTATAATATTGCTATAAAGTTTTATAAACGGTAGAGTTTAGAGTAAATGGGAGGGAACAGATTAGGAACAATCAAATTGGCCAATGTAATTATGACCTCAGTGAGGCAGAATTTAATACAGCAGAATGATCTGGGTTGGAATGATTAGCAAGGGTATTTTGCAGCGCATCGTTCTGGAATTGACTATAATCAGCAATGTTCATATTTTATTAAAATCAATGATTAATCATTTTACAAGTGTACAGAAACACTATGACCAGTGTAATGTAACTAATAACTACGACGGTTCGTACACGGGGACCTTCAATGGCGTGGCACCCATTCAAACGGGCAGCAGTGGTAAAGGATCTAACCCGATCAACTGATGGAACTTAGCAGAGGGAAGGCCATACGGTCGCTGCAGAAAACCGCGTACGTTTAAATTTTCATCATTTACAGGCCAGTGTTTCGCTTGCAACATTGCTGGAATAATAATGCAATACAATACAGTTGTATCTTGATATTGCCTTCGTTCCAAAGTTTAGAAGAGCACACCATAAGACAGGGCATCGATGGTGCAGAGCAATAATGAGGGAAAGACTTGCTCAAAGTCCCTTCACAGTAATTGCATCGGGCGAGGCTTGAACCGTACTCTAGGCGCTACAGGCCGAGCGCTCTAACCAGTCGGCCTCAGTGCCACGCGTGAAATAACTGAAGTAAAGTTGTAAGAATTTGTAACGACAAAATACTCACATCTTTCGTCTTTCCATCACACAATCCGCATCCAGCTCCAATGCACGAAAAGTCTTTCGGTCTCATCTGAGCATTGAACAGACACAAATACAATTCCTAAAGCTATGATCAGAATCGTTTCCATGGCAGTGCAGAAGCTGTTTCTGCTGCAGAAATAGCAAATGTTGATTCCGAAAGCCATATAGGGTCTCTGTTCTAATTCTAGAGCTATTAACCCTTTCCACTCGGATTAAATATTGGTATCGTTCACCCCAGATCTGAATATTTTTACACGTATGTACGTATGTATGTAGGTATGTATGTATGTATGCATGTATGTATGTATATATGTATGTATGACATTGTATGTATGTATGTATGTATGTATGTATGTATGTATGAATGTATGTATATATGTATGTATGACATTGTATGTATGTATGTATGTATGTATGTATGTATGTATGTATGTATGTATGAATGTATGTATGTATATATGTATGTATGACATTGTATGTATGTATTTACGTATGTATGTATATATGTATGTATGTATGTATGTATGTATGTATGAATGTATGTATGTATGTATGTATGTCCGTAATGACTTGCAGCTGACAATCGCCTTTTCCCACTCACCATTACCAACGGTTAGGCCCTATGCCAAATTTATTTATAGAAGTCACTTGTTTCCGGTTCGTGGGTGCGTTTCTTTTTAAGTCGCCTTTATCCGATAATATTATGTCCCACTGGGTGAGCCTTACGATCGTCAAACTTGTATGCTACTCATATGTCCCAACAGGTGGGACATACGATCGGAATGAGAAAATCAAAATGTCCCACCAGGTGGGACAGTCGAGTGGAAAGGGTTAAAACATCTGTCTCGTAGTCAGCAGTTACGAGAAAGGAAAATGTAATATCGATTGCAATACGGGGGAAAAGTAGCGTTAGCGAGTGCATAAACTTTTATACAAAGCGAAGTAGGCATAGGCTACGTACATGTAATGTTCAGTACGTATGATGAAGTGATGGTGACGATGAAAATGATGGTCACATCGATGACAACGAGGTGAATATGGTTTCTGACCTTACGCAATGGTCTCAGTCATTTAAATGAATTACACTGAAGGAATAGAGACGTTACCTTGCACGTCATAATTTCGCAACATTCGCATTGCTACAATAAAATAACATTGAGTAATTAGGGCATTTGTTATTTTATCTCTGTGGTCATGACTGTTACAGTAGTCAGTCATTGAACGCCATCACCATTTTACTACTGATATAGGCCCGCATTTGCTCCTTGAACAACTAGTTCAATTATTCAAGGATTTATGTGGCGTCTTTTATAGGTATCTACTCAGAGGTGGTTATCCATGATGGCAGACATAGCGGTTAACGCTGGAGCCAAGCTCTACGGTGGCAATCTAGCGATAAACTATCTCCACTCTATTCCAGCCGAAGGCATTACGGGTAAATTATAGTGTTTTACGACAGAGGCAATTGCGCGTGAACAACTGACCCGAGGTCATTGCCTAGCAACAGTCTCTGGGGCTCGAACACGCACACTTCTAAGCCTTATATAATCTGCTCCTGTAATAGTCTATCGCAAATATACATAGGCCTACAATCGTTCTACGCAATGTTATGCTCAGTGTGATTCTCGTTAACGATAACGATAACGAAAATGTTCGTTAACGAAAATAAAATGATTTCGTTAACGATAACTATAACTATAACTAAAAAATATCATTAACTATAACTATAACTATGACGAAAATAACACTAACGAAAATTCATCTTTATTTTCGTTAATACAAAAACTAAAAATAGGAAGTGCAATATGGACGATTCGACATAAATGAGAACGAAAATGCGTTATCTTTAATATGCAATTTGTCAGTTACTGTGGAAACTCGTGTGTTCATGAAGCTGAATGCATCTCTGCGTCAAAGGCTTTCAAAGCTCTGAGCAAATTGTGAAACAGCGTGTTAATACGCACAATTTGCTTATAGCCTTAATTATTGTAACTAAGTAGTAACTAAAATTAACAAAAATAAAAATCCATTAACTATAACTATAACTATAACTAAAAATTAATACTAACTATAACTATAACTATAACTAAAATAAAAAAGCATTAACTATAACTGTAACTATAACTAAAATAAAATCTGTAAGGAGAATCACACTGGTTATGCTAGTGCGCTTGCCAGATGTAAATAAAGGTTACGCACTTACTTACGTAGGGCCATCGTCCTAGCTGTTGTTACTGTAAGTAGCCGACTAAGCTGAAGATTTAGCGTACGACTTATAAACATTTAAAGCATTCAGATACTTGTAATTTATTGTAATCTGACATTTATAAAGCGCCACATCAACAAGAAACTCAGTGGCATTCTCGAACCGAACCAGTGAAATCGCTGTCAAATAACACAGGCTTCAGAGGCATGACATCCATATCTGCTCATGTACAATGAAGTTAATGAAACCAAACGAACCCCAGGTCCACAGTCGCAGTCCTCTCCGGGATCGACCTTTCCATCGCCGCATCTTGAGGTCTACAAAATCAATTCAAGTGTTTTGTAAAAGCACTTGTATTGCAACCTGTATCCACAGTTATTTTTAGTCATTTGAAAAAGTAGTAAAAATGCAAATCATAACATAACCTTAGATTTGCATCTTCTAATGAATGTTATTTCAACGTCTTTTAGAGATTATTTACGGGTACCGTATAAATATTGACAAGACATTAAAAATATTTCGTGCAAGAGCAGAAACTGCGATTTATTAAAACACATAATTTATGATAGTTAAAAACTCGGGATTTGTATTTTAATTGTGTTATATTACATGGCACTGTATTGTACATGTAGGACAATGCATCGGCATTGCAATTTGGCTTACAAGCCATGCAGAGTTCTCTTAGATGCTACCACCTGTACAACATTAGGCCTACTTTGTGTTTGGGCGACTCTACATAGCGGAACGCATTATGGTTCCGTTTGAGTTCTCCCTTTGGCGCATACTGATGTGAACTTGATCGGGTGTAAAATTTGTAAGCTTTAGGTGATCGATATAAGTGGGTACTACTACTACCACTACCACTACCACCACTCCACTACCACTACTTTCGGAGCATTTAAATAGCGATGAATCAGCTGAAATGATGAAAAGACGCCAGTTGTTTAGCTTACCTTTCTTACGAAGGCCGGCTTAGCTTTCTGAAAAGAATTTTAAACATAAGTTATTATACATGGAATACTTAGTGTTCGTTATTTGTTATAAAGGTAAAGAAAATTCACCAGATTAAGTTCTCTAGGTTTTTCCGGTTAACTAAAGAAGCCTTCTTATTAAGCTGAATATCTTGAAACGGTATTCAATAAGGAGAGGTTACCCAATGAACGGCCATTTGTAGGCTATCATTCTAGTTTTATCATTTAGGTGTAGGATATGCTATGATCCGGCATATGATTTTCTGTTCTGTTATGTCTACTGTTATTCCTGTTGACAAAGGGCAAATTTAATTTGACCTGATTTATGTGTCGTTAGCAATAACAATGCGCATGAATATTAGGCTACCATTTTCGTGATGACAGTCGATTTTAGAAGGCATTCGCCAGCAAAGCATGCGCTATCCTCGGCACATTTCGTTCCGTCTTCAACCCTCATCGTTCCAGACAGACCGAGAAGAGCCCGTTCCACTTCCAAGTAACGTCCAGTTCTATGGTACAAGTAAACGTAAAGGTATTTACACGAGTTCAATGAAGGTAAATGGGAGATTGGGAGAACAGACAGATAGTACTAAAGGGAGAGAGTTTCAAAATCTTAGTATACAACTGAAGAGAGCTCGTTCACCAAAAATAAGTCGTTATACATGGCCTATTTAGTGTGCTTTATTTATTAAGAAAGGC
Organism: Aporrectodea caliginosa; assembly: GCA_020284085.1. Classification (NCBI taxonomy): domain Eukaryota; kingdom Metazoa; phylum Annelida; class Clitellata; order Crassiclitellata; family Lumbricidae; genus Aporrectodea; species Aporrectodea caliginosa. The sequence continues at coordinate 3,790,400 of JACEVL010000163.1, read as the reverse complement.
AAGTTCTTTAACCCATTAGCGACCATTGCGACCATTTAACAGTTCTAGTCTTCGGTGATTTATATTTGTCGCTGACGCCTACAGACAATTTTTTAATCGGCCCTATATGTAAATCCCTGACTGCATTATAATACTCACAGGCATTCGTCTTTGCCCACGACAGTTCGTTTAGGGTTTCTGCCAGTGTGCAGACCTTCATTGCTGCCATTGCCACCGCAGATTAGAGTTTGACACTTGGGGTGGAGTATCGCTGTTCTAAAACCAGAAGAAATTGGTGCGACTCTAAGCTTTGCAAACAATCCTCTATAACAGAACTTGCTTTTAAAAGTACTCCAGAGATGTATCCAAACAGAAATGTCCAATATTAAGTGATAAATATAAAAAATAAAAATATATATTTCGCATGGGCTTCAAGCTGCCATTGTCTAGTCAAGATTCAGACGATACAAAAGTAGGAAAAACTGACTTAAAAGTAAGTTAAGTGATTTAAATGTGTTTTCAGTCAACGTTACTAAGAAAGATATTGTCTGCAGAGTGATTGTCATATATTTAGCATTTTTCAAAGTCAAACTAACATAAAGAATATACTAACGAATTTTCGACATCCTTGGCCGCATTGATGCTGCTGTTGAAGCAGGAACTTGAAGCTGCTTTATAGTCTACGTGCACACAAAACAAATATATTTTCATGGCACAGGGTGTCTCTAGTTTGGAATCAAAATAACAACTTCTATAGTATCATTATTTAGGGGTCTACTGCACAAGGCATCAACCTATGATGCACCAAAACCAAGCCGCAATCAAGTCAACATGAGAGAGTTAATATATTAAGACAGAGGCAGCCTACTGTGGCTGGTGAGAATCGTAGACAACCAGCATGATGTATACACACTACCAGATACAAAGGCAGAGATAAGAGACTAAAGATAAAGACAGAGGTGGACACCGAGAGCCTGTGAATAATCGAACGTTTTAGATGGATTTGAAGAGATCTTTGTACTAAACACTGAAGGTAAAACAACTAAGATACACAAGAAGAAATTAAGCTTATTCAAGTTTGAAGTAGCGAATCATTGCAATGGCCTGTTCAGTTAGGCTAATTTTCCTCAACGTACTTTGAAATTGATTTGGAGCACAAACCGAGCCTTTGTTGAAAAAAAATAATTGGAATATCTAAGATAGATTTTTCTTAGAAAATATTAGACTTCTCTATGTTGGCGTGTTGGGAGAGTTTCTTGTAATAGCTCAATTTTAATAGGAAATCGTCAAATAATAGTAACAAGTTATTAATAATTTTTGAGTTTTATTTAAGCCCTTTATCTACCTGTATTCCATACAAAGCGACATTGAGTGTTGATAGTGTTGCAGAAACCTTCTTTACAGTAGCCAGTCTAAGGAGAGACGAACAGTTAGCTCACTGAATGCAGGCACCACCGCAAATAGCAGACAAAATCACGAAAACATGGAATCTATAGGCCTACCCATGCACAAATGCATTTGCTTCATGTATGTTTTATGTAAATGCTGACAACTTAGGCTACCAATGGCCTACACATTTGATTAATTTCAGCATTCCACGTAGGTGTGATCATAATTCTAATAAGCATAAATCCACCGCCGTGAGCCATTAATTCATCATTCATTCATTATGAGTTGGTTTCCAAACTGTAGATCTGCAGTGCAAATGGCTTCTGTCCTTTTTCAGATAATAGAATTCTTAATTAAAAAAGAACTAAAATTACGAACAGCAGTGATTTATTGTACCACGTTTCTAACAGGAATTTAAAGATTTAAGATTTGGAAGTGCGCATGAAAGATTATTCATCAAGAATGAAGCTTTACTGGTGTGAATTTCACTTACATCTTTGTTGAAATCTGTGCATTCTGCCCAGTCTGGTTTATACGAATTTTTGCACTGAAATAACAAGTCGTTGATTACATAATTTAGCGCAATACATGCTTTAGTAGCTTATTGAATTACAACTTGAATATGAAACGGAAATAAATGTCAAATACTTCGTCGTTCAGAGTAGAAACGACTGCAAAAGGATAACACCCAATGTTTGTAACATATATTAGGCTAGCTGTCGTATTGGTGAATACACGAATAGGCCCGCTTTGAATGGTTAAATTCAATATCACGGGTTTTGAAAACCTCGGGAAGGGCATATCTTGGACTAGAGCAGAATTATGCTTCGGAATAGTTTCTGTGTGTTCAAGCGAATTAGAAAGCTCGGAAGTCATAGTTTATAAATGTTCAACAGGTGCTATACTCATTTCAATTATCTATTTTGACTTTCATATCGAGCGTAGCCTTATTTCTGGTTTTCATAAACTGTTTTCGACTGCATTCATCCAATGGATTGCGATTTCCCTACAGTGGTTTCACCCAAATAGGAAGGCACAATCGATTATTGCCTTTTTTGCTATTTTTAAAATTAAAATAGCGCTATAGAAGTCATGCTGCTAGATTTAATTAATTAGCGAGTCATCTGGACCTTTAATTAGCGCCCTTTAAGAAATTCTCGAAGGGGCGTCTTGCTGGCCCTTACATAATTTCATCCAGCCCACGTTCTTTCTATATGTAGAGGGAGATCTCGTAGGCCTGAAAGCCCTATGCGTAAATATATAAATATTAGAAACCAAACAATCAGATCTTAAATTGAATAAAACATCTAAATTTATTTTTTATATTTTTCAGTAGGAAATAGCAGGCCTAGGCTACTTGAAATGGCTGGTGATGAGTTTGTTTATGCCAACAAAAGATAAAGAGCAAAAACCAATGAGAGGATTTGTTGTCAATTAGAACAATTTACCTCACTGCTGTTTCCAGAGCAAAAGTCGTCGGCATCACAAGAGTCATCGCGACTTTTACGACAGAGTTTCGCAGAATCATGAAACTGCAAATGTTCATTAGCAAATGTTATAACATTTATGCAACGTAAAATGCTGTCATTCATGCGGCAGCATTTATGCGGAACTGCTTGTTGGGAATTGCCTCATCTTTTCTTGGCTCACTGTGTATCTCTGCCTCGTCTGTTCCTGGCCACAGGTTCCTTCGTTCTTCAGATCATTTTTTCTATATGTATTAAACTCTATTATTTCGTGAATATGTGTGCATAATTTGATTTCAGTCCCTCTCTTAAATGTGCATCAGCAGGCCTAGGTAGGTCCACATATTATATAGGACTATAGGCATGTATTTACACTTATATGTATAGTACTGTGTACCGATAGATAAACTGTTCTTTAGACCTTAAAATAAAATAAATCAAAACTGAACTGATTTTCCACTAAAATTCTAACCTTTGTTAGACCAGCTCAAGAAAAAGCTCGACTAAGGCGTCTTAAGGATTTCAGTGCTACTGCCTGGTGTTATTGCTTAAGCTTCGTCAGTTATTAATAACCTTTGAAAGGTTCCGAAAAGGCGCTAAATAAATGTATGGCTACACGCACGCACATCCACACTTTGATAAATGAAAAGTCTTGAAAACGCAAATTTAAAACACTTTGATATTCAATTTACAGAGACCTGGGTAAACACGGGATGGAAAACGCTAAAGTTTTTGATTGTACCTTGCATGTTGGAGTATCGCAACACTTTCCCGCCGCACACTGAGCATCTTCGACAAGTTTGCAACTCTTGCAACATTTGCTGCAACCGATCGGTAGATCCGACTGTTTTACAAAATAAATAACGTAGTGTCTTACAATGTTTTGACGTAGGGTCTAGCTCATGGTAGCTCATGATAATAGGCCTACATGAATTTTATACAGTATAGACAGACTATGCATGTTATCTTTAATTTCAGCTCTTTTCTAAGGCATTTAAAAGGCACTATATTCATACGTACGTGTAAGTTCTTACTTGGTTTATGATGAATAAATTATTTGAATTGTATTAGATGCAGGGCCAAAATTTAATGTTAGCCAATTATAAAACCACTTAGTGCGCAGTTACTAAACATTCTTTACTGGGCTTCACTTTTTGTTCAGGGTTTCGTTATTTGATTCAACGGATCGGTTAAGACTAGCTAAATTCTAAAACAATCGGAGGTCTATTAAAATAAAAGAAATAAGATAAAATAAGGATTTCTAGAGTGCGCTAACTGTAGCTAATCGAGACAGCCTGGTTAGTAATTTTTTAGGAATATCTTGAAAAAAACGTCGCCTACCGGTCCACAGTCACATTCTTCGCCTTCGTCAACGACGCCATTGCCACATCGGACACCACGGAACTGAGCAGCCTAACATAAAGTCAATCAACATCATCAGTTGAATTAGTCGGTCAACAAAGATGGCGACAAATAGGACAAACAGCTTTTAACTCTAATAATTAGAATTCCTTTAATTGCCTTTAACGAGGGGCCAGATAGCGCATTGGATAACACACTGGCATAGAGAGCGAGAGGTACCGAAATCGAGATCCGTAGGCGGACATGGCTTTGTAGGCTGCTATTAGCGCCGTGTATTGCAGGCTGTCTGTTCTGTTAGTAGTTAAGATTTATGTCTTCTGTCATTTGTGTTCTTGTGAATTGTTTCAATTGAATGCAACGCTTGCGTAAATCTTCAATCTTGACCTGTTTGTCAACCGGATTGTTTCAATAAAGAATATTATTACAGCCTACAACCATGAACGCATTAGGCCTATCTTTTTATATTATTTTGTATGGCTTAATTTTTGAACGCGTAAACATAATGGCTATGCAGTACATTAAATAAAAAGCCAACACGTTATTTGTATAAAGTGTTTGCATTAACAAGAGCTGTTGCAAACAATTCAATTGTTGTCAGTTATACATACCGAAGAGGCGGTTGGTTTCCGAATGGTGACACCATTCGGAGAGTTCACCCATTTCTTAAACTGTTCCTTCGAGCAGTCAGAGTAAATGGGGTTCGATGCGCTCAACGCAATACTTAAATGAAAACACAGAAAAATACAATCAAAGTAATGTAGGACGACAATGCGAAATGCGCTTTAATTAAATGAAATTTTCGGACTGACCTTAATGAGACTGCAACCTAGCCTATTAACAGAAGGATATACTTGCAAAATACACGTATTAACCGTTACAGTTTCTTGCGCTGCTACAAAAAATGATTGCTAGCAGGTAATAGTTTGAATATACGATTAGTTGTTTTTTTTACAAAAGGCGCTATATAAAGTCCATACAGAAGCCATACAACATAGTCTAGATTCAGGCGCTGTAAAGTTATTATATTAGACTACACTTTTGCATTAGGTTATAGTTTGAATATCAAATTTATGAGGTTCGGCTTTGCTTTGAGCCACTTATTCTATTAGCTACATGTCAAAATCAAATCAAATCAAATCAAATCAATTTATTGCAACCCAAAACATAACAGAAATATATATCTAATTGCAACTCAGAAAAAACATAACAACAATATATATCACATAACGACAAAAAGAGAAAAAGAAACCAGGGTAGCAAAAGGGAAACCCAGAAGGGATATGATCCCGCTTAAGTAGGGTCCCCGTGCCTTCGTATTCTGTAACCTAAATTCATTATTGGCCTGTGAAAGAAAGAGAGATATAATGGTAAGGGCCTAATTAAATCAAATCATTGCATGAAAAGAAAAACTTAATTATAAACTTAACTAAGAACTTAACTAAATGCGGCTTTGTGAAAGATTATATCATTAGGCCTATCTATTGAAAACATTATCTCCGTTCAAGTAGGCTACTAACCTTCCTGCACTCATCAAGCATTTACCTTCGCCATTAGCACAAGCACAACCTACAAAGTTTACGTAAGAAGTATTATATTTCAAGAATTTCAATGTTAACTAGCATGACACACCAGAGTAGTTAGTGGTATCGATAATTATGAATACGTCATATTGTCTTATTAGCAACCAGTGGCGGCGCCAGGGGGATAGGGGGTGCTTAGCCTCCCCTAACTGCGGCTCATTCCCCCTCCAACAAGTGGGAAATCACTGCAAATCACAGCGAGGAGGGGACAAAAGGGAAGGTTTTTTGAGCTTTAGCCCCCCAAACCTGAAATCCTGGCGCCGCCACTGTTAGCAACCGAGTTGCTCAATGAATAGGCCATTACGATTCAAAATATTCGAAATAAATTTCATGACATGATCTACGTTTTATGCTTGTTCATTATCTAGTGGCGCTTAGTAAATGCATAGTAACAGCAATAATAAGATGCGTTATGATGCCACTTATCATATGCCTATAGTTTGATAGCTCAACATAGGCCTGTGTTCCGTATGTCGAGGCTTTGACACAACTCTTGCCAGTTAATAGGCCTTCATGGATGGACGACTTTCATGAAACAACCCGTCATCTAGTGTCACTGCTTTTCAAGTGGGAAAATATAAGTGACAACAACATTAAATCAAACACTCTCTTCACTTACTTAATATCGTTTATTTAACGACGCCGTCATATCGACGATGATTGGCGTGACACTCTCTTCAAAATGAACTGCTCTAAATATCTCAAACAATTCATGCCTGCTCTGCATGAGGGAGTAAACATCGCTCCCAAGGACGACTATTGCAACAAGGGCTGCCACCTGTTTAAATGTATCCCATCCAATGGCCAATGACAAAGACATCACAGATGCACACATGCACTTACTGCTTGTATCGTGTTGAACACCAAATGCATGGGTAAGTTCATGGGCGGTGTTTGCCGGCAGAAGGTCTGAAGGGCTGCTCTGATCAGATACACCGACGACACCCCAGCATTTCGAGTTGCTTATACAGGAAAGCATGTTCATGCCTAGGACATCTGACACCCCTTTGTACATCAGTGGCATGCCCCTAAGTTGTAGACACATAACAGGCTGTAGACAAAATCGGTCAGTAATTAGTTTGTGCTGACCAAATCAGAAGAAAAGTCTGCAACTTAGAAGAGTCAGCTAACCAAGGCCAAAACTCGTCGATCATTGTTTCTTGTTATAATCAATTAAATAGTATCAATATAACATTCTAATGTTATCGTTTCTAATGTAGCAGTTTATTAGGCCTACTTACATCAACAGCACAATACAATACAATACTCGGGTCGTGTCCTTCACAGGTTACTTCCATCCCTGAAGCCCAAGCATATGAGGGCGTTTGGCCCGTCCTCTCCCTCGCCGTCTCATCCTCCTACGGGCAGTGTACGGTCAGTGTAAGCTACTTATTTCTGCCGAGTTGGCTACGGGGTGCGGATTGAGCAGCAATCGCAAACCAAACGTCTGCACTGGCGGGAATTTGAACCCCAAACTCTCGATCAACAGTCCACCATACTAACCTCTACACTCATGGGCGTAGCCAGGATAAAATTTCGGAGGGGGTTTCAAGATTTGGGGGTTTCCATTGAAGATGGTCACAAAGTTACGATTTTTTGTGTTTCGCGTGTAAAAGCATATAAAAAAATTCCCGGAAACTTATTTGGGGGGGGGTTGAACCCGTAAAACCACCCCTATATACGCCCATGATTACACTATCGTAAACCTTTTCGAAAGCAAAAACAGAAACCAATTGAATAATAATAATAATAATAATAATAATATCTTTTCTTTAATGAAGCGCCTGACAAACGCACTGCGCTGTACATTTACATGTTTTGTCAATTGAACAATTCACAAGAACACAAATGACAGAAGACATAAATCTTAACTACCAACAGAACAGACAGCCTGCAATACACGGCGCTAATAGCAGCCTACAAAGCTTGTCCGCCTACAGCTGTACTCACGTGAAGAGGAGAAGTTCATCGAAGAAGATTTGCTTCAGATAGAGGTCTGTTTGGCGACCTATCCACTGGTTCTGTGCATTGAATTCCTGAGGTTTAGGTTTGCTCGTCCAATTCGTCCAGCCATGCTTATCCCAGATGTCCAGACCAACGAGAACGATTTCCACGTTCAGCTGACCCATGATCTGCAAGAATCCTCTACCTACTATTTAATATGTCATTATACACTGTATCGCGCTGTATTGTGTTGTATTATTATACAGCGTGGTACTGTAGGCCTACTACACTGTATTATATAATATTGCTATTGAATTGTATTGTAATAAATCTATGTACAGTATATTTGTATATCTTATGTGGCATAGGCCTGTTTAGCGTAGACGTTAGTGATACGCAGTGGCGTAAATCATGGGGGGGGCAGAGGAGGACTCTCCCCCAAAAGTTTTGAGTTAATCCCTTCTGTCCCCCCTCCAAATCCTGCCTTCTTAGGTACTCTGTCCCCCAAAGTTATGCATAGATTTTCGCCTTTGGTGATACGTAATGCGTTTATAGACGTGATAGGCTTCTGCTTATATATAATTATAATATACATAATATGTATATGTATATATATATTAAAATATTTATATAGGACCTCTAAAAGTGTTGCATACACGACTGTCTAACTGACCTCACATGTGTGCATTAAGGTAAACAGCTGAGAAGTGAGAAGGATTGATATCGATAGCAATGTTATAACTCTGAACAGAGGATGTACAGTGTACATGTAAGCTGAACGTAGCTTACTTTGCTGGTTTTGTCCAAGATACCAACAATAGTTTCCTGAGGCCAAGAAAGAGATCTCGCCTAAAGTAACAAAACACAAATATATTATGCAGTATATAGGAAAGAATAACCTGCTAGTTAAGCCAACATTAGTATGCTTCTCTTTTTGAAATTCATATCTTATATGAAAAATTAAAGTGCACTGTTTTTAAAACCACGACTCATGGAGCACGATATTGAGAGTAGGCCTACATGAAGCTTGAACGTCTACAGTGCTTTGTTTCTTCTCAAGCAATTTTTTATATCTTTGGCTCAATGCTAGATAGCTGGATTCTTATGTCAAGTGCATAATTTAGTCGATTTCTAAATGTTGTTTTTGTTGCAGTATAATATTATTTGTAAAGTGCATAATTTAGTCGATTTCTAAATGTTGTTTTTGTTGCAGTATAATATTATTTGTAAAGTGCATAATTTAGTCGATTTCTAAATGTTGTTTTTCTTGCAGTATAATAATATTTGTAAAGTGCATAATTTAGTCGATTTCTAAATGTTGTGTTTGTTGCAGTATTATAATATTTGTCAAGTGCATTATTTAGTTTAGTCAATTTCTAAATTGTTTGCAGTATAATTATATTTTATTGAGAATCCGGCAGTTTCGCACAAATACGTTGTGTCAAATGACAGAAGAAGCTCGCTAACTGCGCATTTCTCGACTTTAAGTAGCCCACTCCAGAAATCGAACAATGAAAGTTACATGTAATTGAATTCTGCTTCATTTGCGAGTCCGACGTTATGTGAATAAGAAGTTCGTAATCTTAATTAGAAAAGTTATCTGTGTTTTCGACTAGGCTTACTTTGAATGATTTCGATTCCAATTATTATCACCCTTCGATCCTTCATGGGTGGAAAGTATTAAACCAAGATCGTTTCCACGTCGTGAATATATGATCTGCAATTTCTGCACGAAAACATTCGTGCAGAAATCTATTTCAATCAACAACTCGTGTAAGGTTGGAAAGCATTCCACATTAGGCCTACTATAGATTCAACACAAGATGTCCAGAACTCTAGCTTACGTGACAGACTGACAGTTACTCAATTTTGACAAATTCTGATACCAGCAAAATAAAATAATTAATTGCTAATACTAGGCCCTACTGTACGATTAATTAATTATCTGACTCGGCGGTACGTTTTAAACTGTTGCGTTTAATCGGGTTTAACGATAACGAAGATGGCTACGTCCTTATTCAGACTTACAGCTCCGACCTACGTAGGTCCCTGCACTTCTGCAGTGATGTCTATAAATAGTTACTGGATTGCTAATGGGCAGTGAACGTTCGGAATATCGCTCACTAAGGGCAAACACAGAAGACGTATGACGGCAAATTTTAAAACTTTTTATGTTTTTTTAAAACCTGTGACTCGTTCGATGGGGATGTAGTTGAGATAGCCAAGTATACGCAGTAGCATGTTAAAACTTATTACAACTATGAATGATGTGGGACGGGATAACAAGCAACGGCACTCGTTTTCGGTTGCTGGCCCTAGGACTGAATGGCTGTTGCGCTCCGTCTAGTGAATAGGGTTCACACGGTCACACCATTTATTCTTTAATCACAACTTAACGCGGATTTAGCCCTGGACTAGGAGCCCTGGGTTCCCATGAAAGGGCGCAATAAGAACCCACTTTACAAAATTAGGGAAACGCTGGAATAGTATATGCAGTACTTATATGCAGTATGCCTGGGATTGCTAATGGGCAGTGAAAGTTCGGAATATCGCTCACTAAGGGCAAACACAGAAGACGTATGACGGCAATTTTAAATTATTTTAAACCTTTTTATGTTTTCTTTTAAAACCTGCTTGAAATGTTTTATACCAATAAAATTTCTAAAAAAAATTATTTTTAATCACAACTTTTCGCGGAACCCTTGGGTTTCCCCGGAACCCACTAAACTGGAATAGTATAATTATGCAGTACTTATATGCAGTATGCCTGGTATTGTTTAGCTTCATTCCTGCAGTTCTGTATAAAGCAACATGTTGAAACTCACGCAATAATAATCGCAGATGGCGAAAACATCGATGGTGTACTTGACGGGCTCTTCCTCCTAAAGGTAACAAATAAGTAATGAGTAATTGGTGATATATAATATGAATAGCAATAGGCCTATGCAGTCTACTTATCTACTTAGTTTGATGACCTCGTGTGCTAGACTATAGGCCAATATAGGCCCTAATGTAAGATAGAGTTGATCGTCCTATAGAAAGAGACACAGACTATTATTTTCTTCACTAGGCTCAGCAATGCAGCTCTCATTGATTTTACAGGATTGTTGCTGAGAATACATTATGATTTAAAGGATTTAATATGCATGATTCACATGATTTATTATTGATCAGGCCTAAGGCGGACATCAAACGTGTTCTTTAAAGATTTCTTTCCGTTCCTTGTTGTAGTGATTAACTGGAATAGTAAAATGAAACTGACTGATGCATCATTTCATTTATTCAGTGCATGAGTAGTAGTTTCAGTTTAACGACACTACATGTGTGACAACTAAGATCATTAGCGTCGCCCTCCTCCTTCATCCAGGCTTGGAACTGGCACGGACAGAGTACGATCAGTGGCGGAGTTTGGCTGTCAACTGGACATGGTCAATCTTGAGCCTATGCCTCATTGAGAGATTTTTCCCTAGGATCAAAAAGGTCTGACGAGAACGATATTCGCTCACCACTTCTATACCTGGTTTAAGCACATGGTGCCTCTCTTGGTAGAACCGATCATGCCCTTGCCCATGCGTTTGCGGGAAAAGCACAAATTATGTCGTTTATGCTAGCGCTTGCACAATGCGAAAACGAACTCCAGAGTATCTCTACATTGTACAGGACTTTAAACTCTGGAGTCTGATTAAACATTTTGTCACTAATTTCTGCTCTGAAGTAGCATGAACGCACTAGACAGGTCCACTGTAGCATCGGCATCAACACTGTATACGATGTTCTGTATTATATGTGATGTTCATTATTATACTGATACAAGTGGCATACAGGTTGGAATGAAACTGCGTGTAATAAGAACTAATTTCTTACCCATCCAGGAATTATTCGAACAGCGGAGGAGGGTGCTGTGCAAAACGCCAGCATCCAAATGATGGCTAATGGTATCATCGGCATTTCAGTTGGCTTCATCGTGTCTAAAAGCATACAATCATGTTTACAAAGTAATGTAATGTTATGTAAGATAATGTAACAAGAAACTTATAGCGTGTCTTAAGAGACTCTCAGAGGTGCTGTGTAGGCTACGCAGCTATCAGTCAGAAGGGAGAGGTAGGCCTACAGTATGTCTTTAATGTACGAGAAGTTGCAATGCAGTCCGTACTATGCGGAACTGAGCGAATTTCAGTAGGTGAATTGGTCCAAAACGATGGTCCAACGACAGAGAAGCCCAGACGTAAACAAATCATGTACCTTATGGCTTATGGCAAAACAGGCACAATAATTCCAAATCATTGTGGAATAAATACCTTAGAAAGAAATGAGTCTACAAAAGCCCGTTATAGTAGGCTAACTCTCTGTGTACTATAGGCGAATAACAATCCAGGCACAATAATCTCTAAATCATTGTGGAAGCAAGTACCTTAGAAAGAAATGAGTCTACAAAAGCCCGTTATAGTAACTAAGGAAGTCAATACATCATACTAGTTACTTAATGATAGTTGGCATCACCCTATAGCGCATCACCAGTCTGGATTATACGTTGCCGTGTACGCCGTCTAGAGCGGGCATTTTAGTACTCGGCGTAGGCCTATTAAAGATATACGCTGGTCATTAGAATGACCTCGCGCCGTTAGTACTACTCAGTGGCACTCCAAAATACTGCGTAATTTTAGTTCTTGATGATAGTTAACATCACATAGGCTTATGCAGAAAGCTTCTGTTTCAATTTTTACAGGTCATCATAGGCCAATAAATTCATTAATTCATTATACGTCATGATATACTTAATAGGCCTAAAAAGTGATAGGTTATATAAGCATACAGGCCTCTAATGCGCTGCATTGTTTTTATCTCTCACCTATAGTTACTTGCAGCCGGCCTTGAACTTTGACTTGGCGTCGATCCCACGTCCTTCGAATCAGAGCAGTTTCAGTCGGTCAATGTTCTCTGAAGAAAACAGAAATCTGATGTATCTTCGACGACTACGAAGGCCATTTATACGTTTTCTGAATGACCGTGGCGCGGGGTAGACTGTCTATGTATAAGTGTCTAATTAAAGTACATGTAGGCCTACATCTGACTGACTGACGTCAATCATCATCTTCGAAATGGCGGCGTCGTTAAATAAATGTTATAAACTACGTCTGACTGTTGGTCGTGACACAGGCTGTTGATGAGTGTTCTGATGAGGGTATTTATTGATCTTGTTTACATGACCTGCAACAGCAAACATTCTTAGAAGGTGATAGGGTTCCATCACCTTTTCGCCTCTCTACCTCTCCGACAGGTGTAAATACGCCCAGGCATGTCCTACTTCCTTCATCAAAGCAACTAATAGGTATGTCGCTTGCAATCTTCTTCTATAATCCTATGCCAAATACAATTCCAGAGTACAAAGACACCCACCTCCGGATCAGCCACAAAGGAAAGACGTCATTGCTGTCCCCAGACGTTCTCTCAATGCCAACTAATTGTTAAGGCACCTGTCTAGGCCCCTTATCAGCTGCCCTGTTTGCATGACTCGACGGAATCGCTAAAGAGACCGAATAAACATTTAAAAATACGTCAGACCTCAGTCTATAAATGTAGACTACAGTTCGAAAAAATAATAATATAAAATATAGATAATTACATTAATTAGATTTTTCAATTAGGCTGTTTCGAAGAATACAAGATAGATAGAGTTATGGAAGTGAATCAGGTTGCTGTTACTATGGAAAAGGCGCCACAAAAAGGTCATAATATTATATTTGAAATTCAGTGTCTTGCAGTAGGTGGACGCTGATATATATTAATTTTCCCCGAAGATTTAATCCCGCACAGGAAGACCTGCATGAAGAAACACCTTCAGACATTTTGCATAAGAGAAGCTATTATATACACATAAGGTGTTTCCTAAATTTACCAAAAGATTCGCCAATGAAGTAGGCCTAATAATTAGATTGTTACTCGTAATCGTAATCTCAAATTTCTAAAAGCGCCACTCGAAAGCCAATAGGGCACCAGCTTATTGCGCTGCGTCTAGTCAGAAGGGTTGTCAAAAGAGTAGTCCGAGGAGGTTCAAGTCCGGTTTCCAGAGGATCAGAGGGGCAGAGTAGCTGCTAAGGTGGGTGTCGTTTAGGTCGAGAGTTTGAAGGTAGATGATCAGTTGAGTCGGGGTAAGAGTTCTTGAAGAGGAGAGACTTTAGTTTCGAGTGGAAAGCCTTGTCGTGATGGATAGAGGAGCCTGATGCGGATGATGGTGGGTGATTGGAGATGATGGTTGAGGAACCGAAAAAGTGCGGAATTCAGGAGGTAGGTGCTGTGTTGGATAATGCTCGGTTGGAGAACTTGAGATGAGTAGCCTAGTGACAGGAGGTCGAGAGAGAGTGAGAATGGAGGAATCTTAGCAGGAAGATCTGGTAGAGCGGGTTGGCTGGATGGTGAAGAGGTCGCGAAGATATCTGGGCTGGGAGTATTGTAGAGAGTTGTAGGTTAGTGATAAGACTTTGAAGTGAATTCGCTCTGGGATTTTTAACCAATGGAGTGATTTGAGGATGGGAAAAGGTATGAAAGGCACCACACAAAGAGGTTTAAGGCGGTTTTGCCACAGGTGTAATAATAATAATGACGACACTTTATGTGGCGTCGTAACGCGGCCGTACCGTACCGGGAAGTGATTATGTACTGATAGATTTGTTTTGTGAAGAATTTGGTACTTGAGGAACCGAAAAAGTGCGGAATTCAGGAGGTAAGTGCCGCTATGAACATGGTTTACTTCCAGCATGTTTTAAAGGGATTTTTTCATCTAGGATCCGATGTTCATACTCACTACACCAGAAACTTTAACTCTTATCGCCCCATATACGCACACACCAATACTCGCTTATTCTCCATAAAAATCTGTTGGCTCCACAACCTGGAACATGCTTCCCTCTCACATACGTTGTGCCCTCCACCTACGGCACTTTAAAAAAATGCTGCATGCCTACCTGATTAATGGAAATTAGCTATAACCTACCCTGCCGGATATTCTTTTTCACTGTTAGTTAAGGTTGTCGGTTTTTCTTTATATTTTCATAGTGTTTTGAATCGAGTTAATCATTTACTGTGTAATATGTACTATACTGTTTGCCTACCTGATTAATGGAAATTAGCTATAACCTACCCTGCCGGATATTCTTTTTCACTGTTAGTTAAGGTTTTCGGTTTTTCTTTATATTTTCATAGTGTTTTGAATCGAGTTAATCATTTACTGTGTAATATGTACTATACTGTTTGCATTGCTGTACGAAACTTGATATTGTACTGTTTATCAAGGATTTAGCTAATTCATATTTCTGAAATGTTGTTCTAGGTGTCCCTAGTTAGCGGGATCTTGATCCCTTTTGGGACTCCTCTTGCGGCCAATCCTGATACTTTATGTTGAAATGTTATGTGTTTTTTCATTTGGCTTCAATAAAAGAGATTTGATTGATTGATTGATTGATTGATTGATTGAATAAAAGTGTTGAATTGAATTGAATTGTTACCGCGACATGGGCACTTCACAAACAGCTAACAAGCGGGATAAGCCTTAGCGAACAAAATCGGTTTTAGCTTAGATTTAAAGGAGTCTATTAGGGAGTATCAGGCTCCTCTATCCATCAGTAGTAGGCGGGAGGGAGACTGTTCCAGCATCTGGGACCGGCGGCCGAGAAAGCGCGAACACCGAAGCGCATCCTCATCCTCCGTACGCGGAGGTTGGTCGTCTTTGTTGATGACGTTGTCGAATAGTGATGAGACTGAGCAATAGGGACTGATTTCAAGTATTATGATTGGCCAGAGTTGGTGCTATAAACTGAGAGCTCCAAGCCTTTGCTGGACAGGAAGCCAATACGACATGGATGCTTAAATCTTTGCATTTTCGCTGGTACAAGTCATGAATTGAAAGCCAGATTTTTAGCTCCATTAAATATATTTTGAGAGTGACAGCACAGCTCACGAATACCTTCTTGAAATGTTTAGCGATGAAAGTAAAGGGTAAATTAAGATTAATTTTTAAAGGAGCTAGGCTACTAAATTTACTTGCTTTGGAGAATTTAGTCGTACGCCTGTGTGTTCGTGTATTAGTTTGTTTGTCTTATGCTATAGAACATGTACATTGTTGCTAGACCAGCAGCCTTCTGTGTCAGAGTTCGATATCATCTGAAGATATTCCTAGGTAACATGGGCGTAGCCAGAAAAAATTTCGGGGGTTTAAGATTTCGGGGGTTTTACGTTGGAAATAGTCGCAAAGTCCCGTTTTGGGGGGATTTTGCATGTGAAAGCATGTAAAAATTTTTCACTTATTTCGGGGGTTGAACCCGTAAAACCACCCCTAAATACGCCCATGCTAGGTAAGCATCTCTTTGACTGCTGTGTCATAAATCGACATGATCTGAAGATCTTATTTCTAGGTCAACGCCTCGTTGACTGCTTTGCTGAGAACGCAATAAAACAACTAGCCTATATGCGCTGAAGCGAATGAAAGACCTTAACAGCCAGCGAAGCATAATAGGGGCGTAATAATATTGTCAGACTGTTTAATTTCTCCCATCAGCGAACCAAACAGGAAGAACAAGCACATAACAATGCGCTAAATAAATCTAGATAGACATGAACATATTGGTATGCATGCATAACTTACCAGGTAGGCCCTATGTATGCATAATATATGCAAATATTATGCATGCAGTAAATACATATATGCATATATTACATTCGCAATGCATGTTTATCCATGTATACTACAGTGTTTATTATTATATGACCCTATACAGAACGGGCTTAATAATAATTATTTTGTCTGTTCTCTGGTCAATTGTTTCTCTTGAAGAAGTCATACAGGTGTCTATGAATAGACGGCCAAACACGAGCAGATTGGTCTGCGTGATTAAAGATGTTCTGATAAGACCGCTAAAGGCGGATTACCTTTGTTAAAAGGGTTCTATTGTCTGAATCGGTTCATCAAACGCACAACCTGTTCTCACCTGTCGTGAAATGACTAACCGTTCAGTGTCAAATACTTTAAGGGACCAAGGTACTCGATTTCAGAGGAGGGCAATTTCTGAGATGAGACAATTGACGAACGTCGAAATGTGTCACAGCGTAAGGACGGTCTGAACCGGTGCATTGTTTTCCTACCTGATGTAAAAGTTTAGTTGCAAATGATATTTAACATCATTATAGTCTAGCGCAGAGAAAGCGTTTGGTTAGATACATACTAAAAAATGCGCTATATTAAGTGTCCTGATACACCATGCATGCGGGTATGCATACATGCATGTATGTATGCATGTATGTATGCATGCTCGCATGCATACATATATGCATGTAGCCTATGTATGCACGTACGTACGTATGTGTGCATGAATTGTATGTATGATGTATGTATGTATGTATGAAAGTTTACATCATGCATGTATACAACTATGCATGTAATTAAGTTTGTATGCATGTACGTATGTAAGTATGCACATATGTACAGGGTGGGCCAATAGGAATGCAACAACTTTGACGCCTCACAACTTGAACAATTTTTATCTGAACGTCTTGTCCAATATATCAGATTGAAGATAATTATCCATTTTATCATTCTCAAAAATATCTACGAGATATTTTTACGACGTTTTGAGATAATGTTATTAATATTCGATGTGCCATTTTCGTGTCATAAAACTGCAAGAAAAACAAAAGTCAGAAACTTAAGATGTCAATTCTAAACAATCACTTAGTACTAACAATAATTATTAATATCTCGAGTGAATTTACCATCAGTCAAACAAATACTCAATAAAATTATGTCCACCACGTGCTTTAATGACTGCATCAACACGAGATGACCACTGATCGATGGCTGAGTTCACCAGTGCTTGGGCTATCTCAGCCCAGCAGCAAAGAATCACTTCTTTCAAATGTTCAACGTCACGTATCGGTTCACGATAGACCAGTTGCTGAAGACAACCCCAGATCGAATAGTCAACCGGGTTTAAATCCGGACTGTTCGGTGGCCAGTTCTCCGGTTCAATTAACTCAGGTACGTTAGCGTTCAGATAGGCAACCGTATGACGTGAACGATGCGCCGGCGCTCCATCTTGCTGAAAGATGTAACCATCAACTCCAGACAGTTGGCGAATATCACGTAGCAGTCCTCTTGCGAGTACTTCATCGAAGTAATAAACACTGTTCACCTTAGCCTTTGGAGTAACAAAGAATGTTTCTTGACTGCAAATTAACTGTTGGACTTGTGCAGTGTTCGCTGCTGTACGCGCAGAACGTTTGCGACCACAGTTGCGGCTGTTAGACGTTCCCGTAGCATCAATTTGTTTAATCAATCGATGTAGAGCATATTTATTCCATTTTCTAGAAGGGAATTCTATCATCATCTGATGTGCATTGTATCCTTTTTCTGCTCTTAAAATTCGGATTAAAATTCTATCCTCTTCCGTGAGCGGCGCCATGATGTTCAATATTTACGTTCAAATTTGAGAGGTGTGCGCCGTACCGAAATTTTATAACAACGGTGCCGTATTATCAGT
This sequence comes from Aporrectodea caliginosa, assembly GCA_020284085.1. Lineage (NCBI taxonomy): Eukaryota > Metazoa > Annelida > Clitellata > Crassiclitellata > Lumbricidae > Aporrectodea > Aporrectodea caliginosa. Next base: position 3,772,151 of record JACEVL010000163.1, on the reverse strand, counting down.
GCAAGATTTGACATAGTTGTAGAGTGGATGATTACCTTCAATTTAGTATATTGGGCACGATGTTCGGATAACAATTGTTAAAGTTATATCCATTCAAAGTAGTTGCATTCCTATTGGCCCACCCTGTATATATGTATTTGCATTAGTTAATTATGTGTGTACGTACGCATGCATGCACACACGCATGTACGCACGCATGTACGCACGCACTCACGTACGTGCGTATGTACGTACGTACACATGCATGTATGTATGCAAGCATGCATGCATGTATGTATGCATTTATGCATGCATGTAGATATGCATAGTCATCTATAGATAATCTATGGGTCATAGCTTGGGCGTGATGATTGCTTCTATTAATAGGTAACCCGTCTTCGCTCGCGCTTCCTTTGAAGTTGAAGCAGTGAGATGATCAAAATTTTAAGAGGGCGCTTTACAAAACTTTGAACTGAGATCGAGAGACTTAGCCTGCCTAGTTCGGTTTATTTGAGGTCAAAAGGTTGCACTGTTTCTGGACAACAATGTTTGCGATGAGTCGTTTTCGTCACTAAAGGAAACAATCGTCGTGCTAATCTACATGTAGGCTACATCGGCAAAGATCTACACACAGAGCTGTTAAAGGCTTGTTTTTGTTTTTTTTTTTTTTGGTTTTAAAAAACAAAAAAAAAAAAAACCTCAGATTTTGGTTTTTTGGTTTTTACAAATTTCAAAATTGTAAATTGCAAAAATGTCGTCTCTTCAACTCTCTTGGCAATTGTTGTATGGTCTTTGTTAACTTCGTTTTTATGACATTCTACGGTTCTACTGTTCTAGTTAATTTCATTTATATGCATCTGATTAATTTGAACGGTATTATGCCATTTTTATGAGTTTATGATCCGAAATAGGAAAATCTCAAAACCAAAAAACCAAAAAACCAAATAAAACCAAAAAACCCAACTTTTCATTTTTAAAAAAGTTTGGTTTTTTGCACCCCTGTCTACACAGGCGCTCAGGTTTACATAATTTTATATTATTATATAGAACAATCAAAAACGGAAATTATAGCAATGTAACAGCTGGAGAAGTTAAATTTCGTTATCAAACATTGCAATGTGTTTACTATAATAGTTGCTGTTTTAACGAGGTTGTGTCATAACGAATGTGATTAACGTCACCCTCCTCCTTCAGCCATGTTTGGGACTGGCAATACTCGAGTAGGCCTATATAAGGAGAGCGCTTATCGCTTATCTTTGATATATCTAATCTTTGATGTGTGTGTGTGTGTGTGTGTGTGTGTGTGTAGGTCTGTGTGTGTGTATGTCTGTGTGTGTAGGTGTGTAGGTGTGTGTGCTTGTGCTCAGATGATGTTCTCATCTTTGGCTTTTTAGTTACGACATCTCTACAAATTTTAAAACCTTTATCTTCAGCCGTGGCTGGGCGACGAGCGACTCTGAGTAGGTCCTAGCTATCTTGATGGGGCGCTATAATATCAAGTTTTTATTGATTGATTGATTGATTGATTGATTGATTGACTGACTGACTGACTGACTGACTGACTGACTGACTGACTGACTGACTGACGGATTGATTGATTGATTGATTGATTGATTGATTGATTGATTGATTGATTGATTGATTGATTGATTGATTGATTGATTGATTGATTGATTGATTGATTGATTGATTGATTGAGGGGAGAGAGGGGAGAGACAGACAGACAGACAGACAGGCAGACAGACAGACAAAGACAGACAGAGAGAATATCAAAGCTACGAGCAAAGCCTAAAGATATGTGTGATGCTTTCTCGAACTTTGGTGTGAGTTTATGAGATAATATAAATTAAATGACAGGGTCAGTGCCATTTAACTCTGATGTTGGTCGTCGGGCAATTCCCATCACAATGGTACGTCTGAAATGTATTTGTGGCATAGGAATATGCTAACTCATGTCACGGCGAGACTTATCCTTTGTAGGCTTCCTGATAAACACTGGCTTCAACTCATCATGTGGTAGGCCTACATACTACTGTTGTTGTTGACGTTCCAGTAAACAGGATTTTGAATTGCATTGAACTTGAATTCTGTCGTGTGTTGCACACAAAGGAAGACATTCAAACGGAGTGCGTAGGCCAATGCAAACCACAGACCAATGACGCGCGCCGCACGTGTCTGGCCTGGTTACGGTGGTGACGAAAGCACCGTGATCTAATTATATACTACACGTAGGACTACTATGGGTTGCAAGAGTAGGCGCATTTGTTTGGCTTTGATTTAGCCTTGACCAATTGAACGGTGGCAGCAGGACAGGTCACGTCTGAATGCAGGTTAAACTCTGCAAAAGGTGTTTTGCCTTATTTTGATAAGTGCAACGAACTTCCTATGCTTCTTGGGCCCGTTTAATTGAGCGTAGCTGAACAAGGCCTATTTGCAAGACTTCGAACTTAATGACCTCCATGACATGCTTGTAAATTAGCTTATTAGGCACGTACTAAGTTGAAGAACTAATGAACATATATCATAATAAACAGTCAACCGTCAAGTTTCAAGTGTTAAGAACAATGTTTAAGACCGATGTCTGCTTTAATAATATATGACAACCTTAAAGTCCTTATAATGCACAGGATACTTTTAAAGCCAAATGTTCTATGGAGATTTTCTATCCGCGTGTCCATGGACATTAGATGGCACTCCATATCAATTCATTAATTCACTCGTTCTGTTAATTAATTATTTAATTAATTCATTCTGCGTTGTGTCAGTTTGAAATTAAACGTTAATTCACCAATTCATTAGAGAATCCATTCATTCATTACTTCAGACATTAATTAATTAATTTAATCATAATTCATTCATTCATTATTTGAATTTGTATAGCGCCTCTTCAGTGAACTGCTGAGAGGTTCTCCCAACCCCAGCGCGGCCAAATAGGACCATAACAAAATTATGGGCTCTATGTGGGTCCTATATTTATGGAAATATGGGACCTATTGTACGGGTTCCATAATTATGGTCACACTGGGCTCTGGGTAGGGCTGAACAATTATTGGCAACCGAAGCTTCCCCGAATCCACTTAGACCAATAGTGAAGGAATACGTACGCTCCCAATGACTTCAAATTATTCAATCAGCAATGCAAATAGCTTCGTAAAATAGTCAAAATAGTTAGCCTACCATTACAGCGGTTTATCGCTGGCTCTTTCTTGATTACCGCGGTATTATCACGACAGAAAGCCCATTACCACGGTAAAACCGAAATTGTTGTCCACGTTAGCCTACCGCGTTATTTACCTCAGAAAAATTATCGCATCACTCTCTAGTGTCATCCTTTAATAACTGGCCACAGATCTCTTCGCTCTGCGGCAAAAGGTAATCTGGTTGTACGAGTTGCCTGTTGGTGGTACGCTATGGGAGATATCGAGGGGGAACGGACATTATCCCTCTGGACATAATCCCCGGACATAATCCCCCGGACAAAAGCCCCCGGACAAAATCCCCAAGCTAGGAGGACATAATCCCCCCATGGCAGGCTACGATATAATCGTATAATATTTTAAAAGTGTATTATACTAGTCTGTCCAAACTTGTTACCAGCAGCATGAAAATGATGAAAATAATTGTTGGCCTAAATGGAATTTTGATTGTTTGATTAAACTATTTCTAACTAATATAAAATTGTTTCAGTATATAGAACTGAACGATATAACACGTCTTAACTTAACTTTAAACCTAAATGACACTAACAAGTCTTCACTTTATAACTGAATAACTGATTGACATTAACAAGTCTTAACTATCGAAATGAATGACACTAACAAGTCATAATTTTAGGCCTACACGTAAATGACATAGGGAACAAAAACAGGGCAATTAAGGTTTATCAATGACATGCAGAAACAGGCTAATTGCACAGAGGGGGGATTCTGTCCGGGGGCAGGGCCGGCCTTAGGCATAGGCAAAGCAGGCAGTTGCCTAGGGCGCCACAATCTAGGGGCGCCATTTTCACAAAAAGTGTGTTTTAACAGTTTTTCACTTTTAGCCATTTTTCAATTAAAATGATTATTTTCATTTGAATTCAAAACTTTTGCGTATGAAACAAATTTTAATACAATTATTGGTTTCATTGCACCTTATCAAGTAGACCTAATTCAATTTCGACACACACAAAATTTTATTTTAACCATTAAAATTCAATTATTCACGCGTGTCTGTACTCTGTAGTTTGTGTCTGTAATAGACCTGACCGTCCGTTTATCTGATGCCGACATACATAGTGACAGATTCAACTGAATATGCCAACAACTGAAGCGATATTATTGTAGTATAATTTATTTAATCAATGTAGCTTATTTGTTGACTGCTGAGCAGACATCGCAGTTGCATCAACTAAGGTAATTACCTGTAAAAATCTGTACATTTACATTTTAATAACAATTTTCTTAATTATATCTAAATCAATTTATAGATTTGATCTTATAAAATAAAAATTGTAATTTAAAAAATTAGGTAAAACCCTGTGAAGCGCCAAAAGTTATCGGGTGCTCTAAACTTAAAATAAAATACAGCCCGTAAAAACAAAGTTTTTACTATATCCATCTAGTATCCTATAATGCGTCTTACGAAGCAGTTACCTCTACAAATATATAGTACGCGTTCATTTTACGACATAGCGTGCGTTTAATCAGGCAGCGCGCCCGTTTTTGTTGCGGCCAATGACAACGCTGCGTATCGGAAAAGGGGATTCCCCGATTCGAAAAGTTGAGTCCCCGATTCTATAAGCTAGCCTTTTTTGGGGAGCTGAAATTTTTATAGAATGAAGTGTCTGCGAGGGCGAGTCTATCTGCCAAGTTTCAGGACGATTGAATGATTGTAAGTGATCGAATTAGTCGTCGCAAGATTTGACTTTTAGCCTGTGGCTCAAACAAACAAACATTCAAACAAACATTCAAGATTTCCGTAAGTTAAAGTAGATGGATAATAAAATACAGCCCGTAAAAACAAAGTTTTTACTATATCCATCTAGTATCCTATAACGTGTACTCTGAAAATAGTCCGCGTTCATTTTACGACATAGCGTGCGTTTAATGAGGCAGCGCGCCCGTTTTTGTTGCGGCCAATGGCAACGCTGCGTATCGGAAAAGGTGATTCCCCGATTCGAAAAGTTGAGTCCCCGATTCTATAAGCTAGCCTTTTTGGAGGAGCTGAAACTTTTTATAGAATGAAGTGTCTGCGAGGGCGAGTCTATCTGCCAAGTTTCAGGACGATTGAATGATTGTAAGTGATCGAATTAGTCGTCGCAAGATTTGACTTTTTAGCCTGTGGCTCAAACAAACAAACAAACAAACAAGATTTCCGTAAGTTAAACTAGATGGATAAAACACGACAGAGACGTTGTATCAAAAAGCAAAAAGGATGGCTTTTCAACTATTTCAACGAAACTGAAACTACTTTAGCTGTTAGTGTTAGTGCCCAGTCATCAGCTATAGTAATTCGTTTGTAAAATACTAGTATTGCGGGGATTTTCTTAAATTGCTTTCAGCTGTATAAAAATACAATTTTGATTAACTGAAACCTGTTGGTGAAAAACTACAAGCAGAACAGATTTCTGATTACTAAAACAAATAATTTTTTAATAAATAATTTTTTCTTTTTCGGTAATTTGAATTTTTCGGAAGGCCTAATTCGAAGTCTTTTTGCTTGTTACCATCCCTTCAAATTCAAAATCATCCATGGATGAGTGTACTAAATAAAAAGTAATAATAAAGAAATAACTCAGTTGAGCGTAAATCTTTTGGCGGGTTCGTCATTGAGTTGTGACGTGAGGTGGACCGTGGAGACGGGATCAGAGGGCGCCAAATGTATGCCTTGCCTGGGGCGCCATTTGGGCTAGGGCCGGCCCTGCCGGGGGGATTATGTCATACGTAAAATCGGTGGATTATGTCCGGGGGATTATGTCCAGGTGGGATAATGTCCTACACTCGATATCGCGTACTGCCATCTGAATCGAACCCCAGGACTTAATAAGCTCAGTTCGGCTACTTGCCTATATAGTTAACCTCTGCAGTCTTGATCGAAAAGTTATGCCCAGCTAGGATGTTAGTTTTTGAAAAGCTACCACCGTGACCACCCACAGCCCTAGTCGTTTGTATATCTATCACGTTATAACTATCAACAGAACTTCTCAGTAGTCGATTAAGGCCGCTCTGGTCTTAAGTTGTTACCAGCCCGACTGCGCTTATTGGTCACGAGTCACGACGCGTCCCTGTTATCGATCACGTAGCCGGAAAACCTTCCGCGTTTCGCGCCTTTAAACCTTTCGCATACTAAACTTTCTTTGCAGCCAGCATATCCTTGGGCGCCATACGCGACCCATACGGGTTCTTCACGGGTCACATATAGGAATATGGATGGAATCCGATGGATCCTAGGGCCTATATGGGCTCCATGCGGGGAGATGGCAGGGTTGGAGTTGTTAAGATAAAATCACTGTTCAATCTTTTCGACTTCTGTTTGTTTCCTGTGACATGTCTTCGTTCGTTCAGTTCTAATTAATGTCATATAGACATAGCTTTCTTTATTGAGTCGGATTGTGCCGTTTAATATACAGCCAGTGGCTGCAAGTCGCATGGAATTCACGCCTAGCCTACGTGGAGAAAGCGCAGGTCCAGCAAAGGCCGATGCATGGGAAATCGTCCAGTTTTGCGATCAGCAAATTTCTGTTAGTGCCAGATTTTAATTCTACAAATTGATTATAGACCTACATGTGTTTATTTACGCTATATTTATAGGCATAGGCCCCTATATATTATTAAAAATTAATGGCGCATTCCTCCTCTTTCTCTGTTTTAGCATGATCACGACTTTCAATGGCTTTACGGAAAAAAACATGACGCCGCCGGTCTAAGTAGTAGTTTCTTTCCTCTGGTCTCCGCCATCAAAATACATGTAGGCCCTACTTCTAACGGCGGCTCTATACAACGCGTAGCCTAGGCCTACATAGGGCGTGCACGGGTTATGTTTGACTTCACACAACGCTCGGACATTTAGCTGGGTATAGGCTTTTGACTATAGACTGGTTATAGTATGCTAGGCCCTAATGTTGGTAGGCTAACGTAATCTCGTAATCGTAATCGTAATCTCCAAACTTATTCACGAGCGCTGCGTCTAGTCAGAGGGGTTGTCCAAAAGAGTAGTCCGAGGCAGGGCCGGCCCTAGCCCAAATGGTGCCCCAGGCAAAGCATACATTTGGCGCCCTCTGATCCCCACTACATGGTTCACCACACGTCAGAACCCAATGAGAAACCAGCCAGAACATTCCCCTCAACTGGGATATTTATTCTTTTCTTGTATTAGTACACTGAACCGTGAATAATTTGAATTTTTGGGAATGGTAGAAAGCAAAACACTTCGAATTACCGAAAAATTCGAATTACCGAAATAATACAAAAATATTTATTAAAAAATTATTTGTGAAGTAATCAGAAATCTTTTTCTACTTGTAATTTTTCTCCATCAGGGTTCACTTTACCAAAACACAATAAAGCTGAAAGCAATTTAAGCAAATACCTGCAACATTAGTATATTAGCCTGCAAACGCATTACTAGCTGATGACCGGGTACTAACACTAACAGCTAAAGTAATTTCCATTTCGTTGAAATAGTTGGGAAGCCATCCCTTTTGCTTTCTGATGCTACTTTCTGTTTTCTGCGTTTTCTTACAATTTTGGGCATCCGATAACTTCTGATGTTTCATATGGTTTCACATATTTAAAAAACAATTAAAATGTTAATTTTATGAGATCAAAACTATGAATTGATTTAGATATATTTAAATAAAACTGATAATAAACTGTAAATGCACAGATTTTTTCAGATAATAAACTTAACTAATACAATTACCATGTCTGCTCAGCAGTCAACAAAATAAAAATAGGCCTACATAGATTAAAATTTAAATATACTACAATATTTCTTCAATTGATGGCGCTTTCAGTCGAAATATGTCACTATGTCAGGACAATTACAGATATAAACTAAATGTAACAGATATGAACTACAGAGTACAGATACGCTTGAAATAATTGACTTTTAATGGTTAAAATAAAATTTGTGCGGTTTTGAAATCGAATTACTTGAAAAGGCTCAATAAAATCAATAATCATTTAAATTTTTTTCCATAATTGAGAGTTTAGAATTCAATTAAAATAATCATTGTAAAGCCTAATCGAAAAATGGCTAAAAAAAGTGAAAAACATAAAACTGTTAAAACACTTTTTTGTGAAACTGGCGCCCCCTAGATTGTGGCGCCCTAGGCAACTGCCTGCTTTGCCTGTGCCTAAGGCCGGCCCTGGTCCGAGGGAGGTCCGATTCCTTTTTCCAGAGGATCAGCGCCCGAAAAAGCTAAGGGCCAATGCAGGCAAAAGCTATAGGCCTAGCCGTTCTCACACGAGGAAGAAAAAGGTCAAGACGATCCGAAGAGCGAATGTCATGTGGTCAACATAATGGTAAACATAATTATGGCAAATTTGCCCATATGGGTTTTATGTTTCTTATATGGTAAAGTCATATGATGCAGGCTATGCCATTTCTATGCCATATTAAATCTGTTTTAAATGCAACAAACAATTGCACAAAATACGTCGGAATATGAGGTCTCACGGGCCTAAGTGCTATTGCTGATGACAATAGAACAGAAATGTCTGATTAATAGGGCCTACTCCTGGGCAGCCATGTTTTAAAGCAGATTATATATATATAATCTGAGCTCAGATAAGCATATATATATATATATATATATATATATATATATATATATATATATATATATATATATATATATATATATATAGATACATGCATGGCATCACTGGAATAATGCATTTGGCATGCATCAATTGATGGTCTACAGCGATAAGAAATTAACCAGAAACTATGCATTAACGATTTTAATTTTTTCAAACTACAATGCATAACCAATATTCAACGGCAACTGGTAACAACATTTATTTATTTACACCTGCATACAATCACAATAAGATCTTACAAAAGACAACAGCACGATGTAAACTTCAACAGCTCTGGCTTTCGTTTTCGTCATGGTCTGTCAATTTGCAGCATCTCCCAATCAAGACAATCGGGACACAGTCTCAAGTGTGGGGATCCATAAGTTCGAAAATGAGAGAGGAGAGCTAGCAAGGTAGTATTTTCTTCGAAAATATTTCATGGCCTTTTTAGTAATCAGAACTTGCTATCAAATCTTTACGTCAATGATGAATAGCAATCTGTAATAAATGACCGACCTTTGATACCAGAGCTCAGGAGCATAATAGCCACATTAATCTCTTAAATAGGAGATGTGTGGTATAAAGCGAACTGGAGAAATTAGTGCTCTAAACCGCTTCATGCTCTCTCTGTCTGTCTGTATGTCTGTCTGTCTCTCTCTGGCCCTTTGCTGTGTGGTTTGATTTGACATCTTCATCCCCCTGGCCAGGACTGCCATCACTCAACGCCGAGTCTTTCCGTCCTCGTGGAACAACCTTCCGGGTCCTTCCCCACAAACTCGGGTTGAGATATTGGCCGATAGTTTTTCACTTCTGTTCGCTGCCTAAAGACCTTCTTCATTCCTCGCGGTGCTCACGCTGGGAGCACCTCTGAATAGCTACTACTGCGAAAGGCGCTTTATACGCATTCTAATACAATACGAAGGGTGAAAGAGATGCTAGAAAGGCAAACAACACTGACAGAGACCGACCAGCACGAAAACACTGACAACACACCAGACAAAACAGAAACCAAGGCACAAAGGGATGCCGCAGACTTAGGGAACATTAGCACTGCACAACAACAGAAGAAGATGACATCATACGGTAACAAACCGTTCATCAAGATTATGGTTACGTTATGAAGAATATTTTTACAATATCAATTAGTTGCCAACAGTAAAAGAAATCAGTTAACGTATACATTATTTCAGCTCACACACTTATCACAATGGCGCATAAATAAATAAGTTAGATAAACTATAAACGAAACTTTAGAAATTTCAAGCTCTAAAGACATAATATTGTATTGTTAGAGCTTGACATGAAGCTGCTTTGCAAATATTAGTCAAAATTTAATGCTGGAACTGTGTTTCATTTGCAGTATCAATAACCGCGTTAAAACCAATCATATCCTACATTCTGTACATGTGATTGAATGATATGATTAATTGTAAACATCACTTAGATGATAAAAGAATAGTTATGAAAATTGGAAATAATTAAACTACGTTATTAAGTAGTTCCTCTTCAAGGCTGAAGCATATCCATGAGACGATCGGTCCAATGTATCAGCCACAGTGAAGACGTGGTCTTGATGCAAAGACTTGATATTCAGCTGGGGAGCTACAGCAAGACAGAAGAGAGTTAGTATCAGCTGCTGTACTGCTGACTCTGCCAAGTAACATGGCTGGCCATCTACAAGTGCATTGTTTTGCTAACGGGAGAAATAATATATTAGTTCGTAATGACATTTATACTTTGCAAATTCAGACTTTGCAGCAATAATAATAAACTTAAGATCTTATTTTATATTTAACATCATAGGCTAGCAGAGAGCACCTCTCAGTAGATATCTTGAAGGGTGCTATATAAATGTTCAATTACATTACAATTGCATTACATTACATTACATGGACTAACCTTCCCAAGTCCGTTGAAGTCCCTATGGTTGTACCATCTACACGGACTAGTCTCGCTATGGAAACATCATCCAAGTGGACTAGTCTCTGAGGAAACTTCTTGAAGTGGCATTTGGACTCTAAAGGGCACAAGTAGCAGTAGCTGATTGGTTAGGATGCTCACCTTGTAAGGTGGAGAGTTCCGGTTCATGTCTCCTTTGAGATGGTTACTGTGTAAGGACCTTAAGCAAGGCCTTCACTCACAATTGGTCAGTGCCATCGATTGATGCTAGGCCATTAGATATTGGCGATTAATATAGTATATTATAATATTAATAGTATTAACATAATATATTATTAATAACAGTAATAATATAGCAAGACTTGAACTGTCAATTTCACTTGATACACCGGGATGTGAACGGTGTGGACATTAGCAATCTGCTAGTTTTACTACTTTGCTTGATCAAGGACTACAACTGAGCCTGACTTTGCAACTGCAGACTTTGCAGTGCTATACATAATAAACTGGAAATGTCTAACCAGATAATCAATAATACACTTGTTTTACATCGACCAACAGACTTACTGCTACACTGAGAAATTGCAAGACTTCTAATTCCATTTACACGTCTTGGATCACCTCAATGTAACATATACCGGTAAGAGTCTTACAACATGTATTTCACGGAGATACCTACACATTTTAATGATAGTCTTCCTCCACAAGAAAGCTACATGACATTGTATGAGTGAATAGAGCATGCAGAATTTAATGACAACAAACCTTTTTCCAAGTGTTTGTTAATGCTCCTTTCAAGCTGTTGCCTGATGCTGAATGGGAGACCGGTAAGCGTCCTACGCAAGGGCCACATACCAACACCATGAGGATCCATGCAAAAATCAGTCATGACGTGCTCTGTGTTATATGCAGGCTGACTGCTAACAATAACAAATGAAAGCAATTATTATATAACAAAATCTTGAAAATAAATACCATACTTTGCATAGCGCTAGAACTTACTTTAAGTTATGACAGCCAGTTTAGAATAAACGAAAATACAATAAAAAAACAATAACAATGAGCTGCATTGGTTTACCAGTCAATTTTAGTGCACACTCGTCATTAAAGTGTTAAACCACAAGTGATTTTCGAATTCATTTCATTTAGTAGCTCCAACATTGTCACTTGGAAATCTTTCCAACAATGTAGAGCAATCCGCATGGGATACAGATTCTGTTAAAGACAGGACTGTATACAGCATTGGCATTGGAAGATGTTCCAAAAGTACAAACTTATATGAAAATGACCAAGTTGTACTTTATCTGTAAGTACTACTGTACTAAATTACTGAGTCTGCACTGGTGTTTGCCCGTTATGACTCGACATGTAAAATTGAATCTGTTGACACCTGACTCGAATGAAGGACATTAATAACATGGTTCCATAAGATAATTTTCTCTTTATATAACTCTTTCGTGACCCAGGGGGTATAAATGTGCTTATACTACTTAAAGGTCACTTAAACGGCACACATTATGAGGATAAAAATCGCAAAATGATTGGCCATAAATTCATAAATACTTACACTGGGAAAAGAGCGTTCATGAAAAGAGGCAATTGTTGAGAGGAGGGCTCATGCGCCTCTGTGAAAAGAGCATGCGGATCACGGTTCAGCTTCCCGATGCTGATCATTTCAGAGATTTAAGATCTCGGGAAGGATGGACGGTCCTGGACTGCATGGGGACCTTACAATGGCGTGGAAAACGTCCATTCAAACGGGCGAGCGGTGGTGAAGGATCTCACTCCGAAAGAATTCATTGAAAAATGAACAGGCAGATGATGAGGCCATTATACGGTCACAGCTATGGAAAAACCTGCCGAAGGGCAGAGAACTTTACATTTACAAGAATATATCAATGCACACCTATAGCAGTTGACCGTTAAGTGCTGCTAGTATCTCTAAGACTTGTTCTAGCCTTCAGCACATCACATATGGCACACATTACGAGGTTAAAAATTGCAAAATGATTGGCCTCGATGAAGGACATTAATTTATACATATAGAGTTAAGCAAACACCAATTAACCCATTCCTGATGTCTATTTTGGTAACTGCTACTCACGCTGGTGGACCAGTTGTTGAAGATGATTTCAAGTGCAAGCCTGCACCCTGGTGGCCAGCTAAGTGGGTCTCGCTGTTGTAAAGGTCCTTCAGCTGAAGTGGCTCGTGGTCCAGTTCTTTCGACTCTCTCTGTGACATCGCAGTTACTTGGGCTTCCTTCAGCTTAAGCAGCTCTTCCTGTAATGCAAACAAGCATTTATATAGCACCCAATCGTGTAAAGTAGGCATGCTAAGGACAGTCAGGAGTCCATTGGCAGCTGACTGAAGGATGCCATGACCCTGGACCGAGGAGACTGAACTGCAGAAGTCCTTAAGGTAACGCTGGTTAGTGTACTCGTTATACCACAGTTGGCTAGTGGGCAAAGTTGGAGCCTAAATCTTCAAACAAATGTGACGCCAGGGGTCAAAACCCGTCACATGTCGGTTTCTGACCTTTTTATTCAGTCATATTCCACAATTAATCTGCTTCAAAATACTTGTTACAGAATGAAAATATCTTTGTTCTAACTGAAGTTATGTGCGTTTGATTCTTTCATTGGTATAGAGTGAAAAAATCAAAAGTTTCGAAATATTCATGTCATTACAGTCCTCAGCAACCATTACTTGATTATTCTGCAATTGTGCTGTGCAATAAAGGGCTCTATTCTGTGTCGAATAAAACAAACGGCATGAAAATCAGATTACTACTTTGCAAGTTATGGCAAATTCACAAGCAACTGCTGAATTGAAGAATATTCTACATTGTTGACACCTCTCGACTATTTCAGCCTCTAGCTCAGTATCTAGGAAGCGACAAGCGACGGGTTTTGACCCCTGGCGTCACAAATGTCTGCCCTGGCAGGGATTTGATCCTCTGACCTCTTGGTCAACAGTCCAGCATGCTAAGTACTAGACCATAATGCACCCGCATGACAAACAAGATAGGATATGATGAAATTAGTTAAGGCACTGCTGCGTAGAATCTGGTACGGCAAGATAAACAAGGTATATAAATCCATGTAAGATAGGTAAATGACAGAGTTAGATCACATAATAGTCAACCCAGGTTCGATTAGAACAATAGAACAAAACAGGTTATATTAAATTAGATAGAATAAACCACCTGAAGTTCTTTCTCCAAAGTGTTGAATTCAGTTCGTATGGTTCTTGTGCTTCTTTCCCTCATCAGATCAATCTTCTCACAAGTATCGGCATGCTCCTGAAGATACTGGTTAATGGCAGCTAACTTCGAATTCAAATCCAAGCGAATTCTTGCTTCGATTTCAGCCAATTGATCTCCATAACCATCAGCCCCCATCTGCAAATGATAAACCATCGCCAGCTTCTGAATTAAGTATATCTAAAATATTGGAAAAATTATGAAAAAAACAGCTGAGGTAACAGACATCCGCAGAATTGTACCGTACACTTCTTCGCCAGTTATCGTAATTGTAATCGTAATTGTAATCTGTAAACTCCAAACTTCTAAAGCGTCACTCGAAAGCCAAGCGTAGGGCAACAGCTTATTCACGAGCACTGAATTGTTATTCTTCTTTTCTGCCTTCTATGCTGCTGCACAAATCAGATGTGGTGGGGAGATGGTTGAATGGTAACACATTGGCACAAAGATCAGAAGGATGAGGATTCGATACCCACTAGCCCCATAAAGTTGACTCAGCCTTCCACTCTCTAGAGGCGACTGTAAAATTAGCCGTAGGACAGATGGGAGCCATGCAGCCTGCCATACAGTTAAATTCGACTCCTGTTAAACTTTTTAACACCTGTTACTACTATAATTCTTACTGCATACTTGTCCGTCTGAATTAATAACAAATTAATTAATATTAAAAGAAATAGTTTCCAAATCTTAATCACCACTGAAAGTTGATACAAAACTAAATCCTCAGTCTTTGTCTCACACTTTCCAAAGACTAGTCTTAATTGGGACTGAAATTTAAAAAAATTAAAATTTCCAGCATCTCGATACCCTTTTACAGCTGCCTGTAAGATAAAGACCCCCTCCCAAAGTCCGACTCACACCTCAACGTGGTGAGGGGGTGGCAACAGTAAGTAGGGGAGTGCCTGCTGAGGCTATGACATCAGTGGTGAAGGTCTTGGCTGAAGTACTCCTATCCTTGCTACGCGAGGTGGACAGGCTCAGCAGGAACCCTGAAAAGCTGGCAAACGTGGGCGGCATCGCCGCCTCTGATACCTCAGATAGTGGATATTGAGCCAGTCCTAAGCCTGGAACTCTCTTTAAGGGAGAAGTGCGAAGGTCGAACGGATGGTGCAGATACTCCGTTCGTAAAAAAAATACGTATGAAATCCAATGCAAGCATTGGACTCCAAACGGGCCTCGGCCCATGGATCTGATGCAAGCGTTGGACACCTAACCTTCGGCCCATGGATCCTGATGATGATGATGTAAGATATGTTATAGAAACTTGAAGACTGTCAAATGCAAACCTTGTTCAGGCTCATGACTCTCTCGTATCCTTGTAACTCATGAACTTTGCTGACGAGTTGGTCTGATTGGTTTCTTAGATGCTGCATTGGATCTGCATAACCCATTCCCCACTGAGGAGTTTCTGGCTAAAATTAAGAAGATGAATGAACACATACTGCTTTAATATAGCCAAAGAAGAAACTGATTTACACAAAAACTGACTTTGATCATTTATAGTTAGGAAGTTATATATACTTTTTAACTGTGTACATTAGATGTCTGCATGTACCAAAGTGCGATTAGCAATTGCTTGGTAAAGAATATACTTACTTACTTACTTACTGGTTAACATTAACTGATAGGCTTCCTTCCATAGGATCATCTTTTAAATCTAAAGACATGATGTAAAATCGCAATCTAAACTCATAATCCATTGGAAAAGTCACGTTGAAATCCAATAGATCAGCGATCTTAAAAGAAAATTTTGAAACAGACAAGCACAGCATACCATAAAATCCATAAATATTCACATAAATAAGTACATTGTTTACCATGCAATGCAAATCGTACAGACTGCTTGGTGAATTAGTAGTTGTACACCAAGGAACCGACTAACTTAAACACATTCAGTGAGTAGGAAACCAAATTCTAAATTTCTTTGTATTAAGCAATCGTGTTAAGGAAACCAGCCAAAGAAGCTTACCCGGTACTCATATTTGAAACCAGGATGAAAATGAAAAAACCCACAGTATTTCAACAGATTTACAAGCAGTGGAAATGCTGTAATGAGCTGGTCTCTGAGCTGAAGCTTTTCATAGAAGTCACAAAGTCAATTTTTTTAATTTGTCCTTTCTCATTGTGTCCTCTCTCTACTACAACTGCCACAACTTTGACTGACTGAGGCTATATTCCTGCTATGCATATAGTCAAGTAAGTAAGCAAGAGCCCAATTCCTTGGTCCTGATCTACCTCTAGAAGGAAATGAATCAGTAAGGATTTATACTAACACAACTGATGTATGTATGAGCACTTGTATCGCCCCCTTCAAGATTTCTACTCAGAACTACCGCGGACACTGAATCGGATTTCACGCTAACGCATGAGCAATTGCTGAAGGACTTGCCCAGGTTCCCTAAGGGTGGATTCGAACCTCCTCCGGCTGCTAGGCACCGAACATACCCCTAAGTGCCCTACGACTATACCTGATATAAGTTATGAATGCAGTTTGTCAGTTGGGCACTAGATGTATGTTCGGTCTCACTGGGAACTATTTCCAAAACCCCCAATTACAGACTAGCCACTCTAAAGCCAAACACTACGATCACGTACGCATTTTAAAGCATTATATTTCAGAGTTTAAGAACATGAGCTACATAAATCTACCCATACAAGCATCTAAGTGCAATGATGGGCCAACTGCAAACATGCAAAAGCAGAAGCGATGGCTATAAAGAATTCAAAAGACATGGCCCAACATTGAGAAAGCGAAAATGTTCAAACTATTCACGTAGAACTAAGAGTCCGTAAACTGAACTAATACACAAATAAACAATAAACCAAACTGAAAACAAATTCAAAGAAAGCACAGGTGAGTAAACCAACCACGAAGATCAATGAACCACAACACACTGAATGAGAAACCACGTGACCACACCTATAGTCCTACACCCAGAACACAACAACACACCTGATATATTCTTCCACCACTGCCTTCTATTGCCTGCGTTAAAAAAAGGGAACATGTACAAAAGCTTAGGTCAGATAAATATACCAGAGTTGGCTGTTGGGGCAGGTAGAGCCTAAATCTTGAAACAAATTTCTGCCCTAGCAGGGATTTAAATCCCAACCTCTCGTTCAACAGTCCAGCACGCTAACCAATACACTATAATGTGTCTGCATGACAAACAAGATAGGATATGATGAAATTCGTTAAGGTAATGCTGCACTAGTTTCTTTCCACACAATGGTCGCCTTGAGAGATGTGGTTCTGAGGTTGAAATATCAACCAGCAGAATTGCATGAATGGCAACTTGGTGACTTATAATTGCTCAAATTGCTTCAGCTTAGAACTGAACGACATAAACAAGCTTGCAAACTGAGCGGAAATGGGCAATGAATTTCACAGCTTTGGTCAAGCCACCGAGAAGGCCGAAAGCCCAACAATATTCAGATGAAAGGCACAACAAGGGTGGATCGAGAGCAGTATTTTTACTATGAAGCCTAAGCTTTTGAGAAGGAGAGAGGTTCTTGTGCTGGAATTGTAAAAATTTGTTTTCATTATATGCTACTTAAAGTGAATGATACACAATTTGTAATGAACTACATTGTTTATGCTAAATGTTGTGAACCAAGAGTTTGTATACCTTCAGCTGTGTCTTGGCCAACCGTAGTTGTGCTTTTAACTTGGCAACTTCCGTTTCCATAGCAGAATTTCTTCTAAAATGTAAACATTTCAAACATTTACAACTGCTCATAGAATGCATAAGCAAAAACATTACTAAAGAACTACATGGTGCAGTTACTGAAACATACATTATGTTTTGAGTCTTCATGGTCCTTGCTCTCTTAGCTCTGCGGCACGTGGTCAGTTGTTGGTTCCTTTCACGCGTACCTCTATTATGCAGTGTCGCACATTTTCTGTTGTTAGTCCAACTGCTTGCGACTCTTACCTAGGGATTCTTCTGACAATTCTACAACAGCCTGAAGTCTGTCCTTTTTTTGCCGGGTGGGGTTGGGAGTAGAAATCGTAGTAGAAATCTTAAAGCAGCGCTTTACAAATTTTCTGAATGAATTAATGAATGAATGGCTAAATTGTAAGCTCTTCACCTCTGACAACTGACAACTGACAACTTTTATTTCCAGACGCACAATGCATATAACAATTAACAACAATTATAACTTGACTATTACATATCAGTGCATTGGCTAGGGAACAGGGAAGACCCAAAAGGGGCACAAGCCCCGCTTAATTAGGGTCACCCTTTTTAACAATAATCATTTATGGCTGGTTAGTCAGTTGAAAGAAAGAAAGGTTCAACTCAATAATGTTCTTAACTAAATAATAACATTGCAATTTACTAAGAAGATCAATATGTAAGAAAGAAAGGTTCAACTCAATAATGTTCTTAACTAAATAATAACATTGCAAATTACTAAGAAGATCAATATCTAAACAATTCGATGTAACAGTGTTAAATGAAGTATGGTTAATCCTTCAAGTAACTATTCCCTTAGATTTCATGCAAAGACTGAACAAAGAAGCTAGTGGCCATTACCTTAGATAAAACTACCTTCTTTAAAACCAATACATGCAACAGTTCACACTAATGATGCACATAAATTAATGCACCTACGGTTACAGAGTAAGAGAGCTTTGCCTTACTTCATCTCAGTGTCTGATCTGCTTCTCGAATATCCATCTGCTCTCGACTTGTGATCTGAATCCCGTCTCCTGCGTCGTCTGCCCTCTTTACCAGCAGATGTCGTCTGAAGAACACAAAATGAAAAATTAATTGTGATTATTT
The DNA here is from genome assembly GCA_020284085.1 of Aporrectodea caliginosa. Classification (NCBI taxonomy): domain Eukaryota; kingdom Metazoa; phylum Annelida; class Clitellata; order Crassiclitellata; family Lumbricidae; genus Aporrectodea; species Aporrectodea caliginosa. Next base: position 3,753,435 of record JACEVL010000163.1, on the reverse strand, counting down.
ATATAGTGCCTCTTCAAGACTGATAAGAATACAAATTACAATATACACATGCATAGAAGTAAATAATCAGAAACAGAATGTAGATGTTTGATTACATTACACAAGTAAAGTACTGAAGAAGAAAGCTGATGACTAGTGCCATACAAGTATGTAAGTTCATATCAAAGTATCTATATAATACAGTTTATTAACTTCACAAATGCACTGCTTACCTGGCTATCTGGATAATAAATAAAATACAGCCCGTAAAAACAAAGTTTTTTACTATATCCATCTAGTATCCTATAATGCGTCTTATGAAGCAGTTACCTCTACAAATATATAGTCCGCGTTCATTTTACGACTGCGGCCAATCACAACGCTGGCCAATGACAACGCTGCGTATCGGAAAAGGGGATTCCCCGATTCGAAAAGTTGAGTCCCCGATTCTATAAGCTAGCCTTTTTGGGGAGCTGAAATTTTGATAGAATGAAGTGTGTGCGAGGGCGAGTCTATCTGCCAAGTTTCACGACGATTGAATGATTGTAAGTGATCAAACTAGTCGTCGCAAGATTTGACTTTTTAGCCTGTGGCTCAATCAAGCAAGATTCCCGCAAGTTAAACTAGATGGATAATAAGTAATAATATATGTCTGACTTAATAAACAATAATAAACAAGTCATGTTAGTTTGAATTAATAAATGAATATTTAAAAAAGAAATATAACTTAATAAATCATAATAAATAAGTCTGACTTGGGTCATTTGGTGGTGTCACAGGGCATGTTTACACAAAGCAGTGCTAGTAACACATCTCTTACTTACTTCATCAGAACTGTACAAAGCATCAGAATGATGACCTTCGGAGTTCCGCTACAAAACAATAAGGAAAGCACGCATGAAATACAATAAAGCAGGAATTCCAAAAGAAACTAACAACGATATATGAATAAATAAGATAATAGCAGGAAGATTCTTAGTAGCTCTGTTCAACTTGTGCTGAAATTAATGCAATACAATACAATACACAATTCAATGCAACTGTATTTGATATTGTCCTGCTTCCAAAGCTTAATTGTTTAAGGTCCTTACACAGCGACCCCTGAGTGGTGGCTCAGACAGACAGACAGAGAGACAGACAGACAGAGACAGGCAGAGACAGACAGACAGACAGACAGACATCACAGGCATAGTGCTCTAACCAATTAGGTATACCATTCCCCGTTGAAATGAATATGGAACAAATAGAATTTAAATTATTCTAAGAATTCATACAGGGAACAACTTAGCAGCTCCATTTTCATGATACCTCTGACAGGTTTTCTGTTAGAAGTTCTAAAGTACTGTGAAAATTTCTGTTTACATCATATAACATTATGGTACAACGCGGTATGTCAGTGGTTATAAAGACAGAATGTTCCCCAGTGACTTACCCCTTGACGAGATCCTGATTTAGCGAAGTCTGTGACATTTGGATTTTCTTGCAACAAAGCTCTCTCCCTCTCCTGTGCAATTATTAAAAAAGTTAACTAATTAATTATCCAATTACAGTTTGACTGCCTAATTGATTTACAACTGACCAAGTAAGCGAGTGAGTGATTGACTGACTGAAAATGATCATTGAATAAATGATAGATGGATTGCATGTTCATTGATTGAAATATGTAGACTTTATGCAATTTATTCTTTAAAAGCACTATTCTTGGCCTGGCCACAAAACTATAGTTCCAGAAAGTCATACAGCTATTTAACTTTTGTACAAAAATATCTAAATGCAAGAAACATTGACCAGTTTATTTGCTTTTGGCAATGCTATAAACGGACCTGCTTTTGTGCTATTTCTTCCTCTGCGACTACATCCTTGAGTTTTGCATTATTTTGTTCCAGTTGACGCATTGCTAGCTGCAGCTCTTCTTGCTGTCAATTGAAAGAAATGACTCTCACTTGATGAATTCAAAATTCACAGTGAAATTAAATTCTGAAGTGTGTCAAATAAAGGCATCGAACAAAATCAAGATAAAGCACAGCTAACTCAATTTGTAACATAACTAACTGTAATGTTATTCAAAAAGCAGTTAATGATCAAACTGCTAACATAACCATAACACGATAACACATTCCAAAGTCATAGCAGTACAACAGTGCAAGTTAAACTGTTCATGGAATTGATAAGAAGGCAAAATCAGACCAAACGTGTAGATATGTACACATGATGCACATTTATTGTGTATTAAGTTCAGTGCATTTACTATGTACTTAGTTATACAAGATTAAATTGCATATTAACTTGTGCTTTATAAATCTTCATACAATGATGATGATGATGAAGATGAGGATGATGATGATGATGATGATGGTGGTGGTGGTGGTGATGATGATGATGATGGTGATGATGATGATGGCGATGATGATGATGATGATGATGGTAATGGTGATGATGGTGATGATGGTGATGATGATGATGGTGATGATGATGGTGATGATGATGATGGTGGTGGTGGTGATGACGGTGATGACGGTGATGACGATGATGACGGTGATGACGATGATGACGACGATGATGATGATGGTGGTGATGATGATGATGATGATGAATGCAGCTACCTTTGTTTTTAAGGACCGGTTACTCTCTGCCAGGTCTTTCTCGGTTTTCTGCAGCAGACCACTGAGGTCAGAGAATCTCTTATCTGAAGACAACATCGTTGTTTTTGCATCGTCCAACTCCTGACCGAGTCGGTTGACTTTCTTCAGCAGTTCGTCCCTTTCAGACTGCAGTTCACTCTTCAACTAAAATAATCACAACATAAACAAAGAGTACAGATAGCCGAGTCATACACACAACTCAACAGGGTGACAGAAATATACGTGTAGGGCAAGGTAGCTGACTAGATAGAGTTTGTAATGCCTTCATTCAGGCAATCACCGTGCAAGGACCTTGAGGAAGTCCTTCATGCACAATTGCTCAGTGCCAACGACATTCTGGAAAGACTGCAGTATCAAAAAATACAGTTGTATTGTATTGTTGTGCTGTATTGTAGTAAACATTATCCTGAATTTGAATTGACTGCCAGCTATTACACTGCCAACATTAGGCCAACTGTATTCGTAGCTTATTTAGTACCGTACTTAAAATAAAAACACCAATAAAGACAAATAAGAATGTAACTTTTAAGAAGAATCAGTTGAATCATCAGACTTCCATTACTTTGTCAATTCTTCGATTTTATTGTTGGTTAACGAAAGAACTTTCAAAGACCAATTTTCTTTACCCTGTCATCTGTATCAAGAGCAATCTTCTTTGACAGGTTCAGTTGTTGGGCTTCCGCTAACTTCTCTCGTGTGGACTCCAAATCTTTTTCAAGAGTTCCTTTCAGATGTTCACTCCATTCTAGTTTGTCCTTGAGTTCTTCAACCTTCTCACTAAGTGTGTCATTCTTATGCTGGATTTCATGCAGAGCCTAAAAAACAAAACGAAACTCAGACCACTGAATATGTGACAGTGGCATCATGGAATTTCCATAGTTTATTCACTGTTTTCACCGGTTTTTCACTGTCACGTATACTTTAATTTTCTACATCTCACACACAAAATGATACAATACAGCAGTGGCAAATTTTTTTATCTCTGTGTTCTATATTCAATAGTGTCATGCAATTTTTTTTAAATTGCTATTTATTTTCAAGGCAATGAAAGACATTTGTTACACAGCTTTGTCAGATATCGAAAGCGATCATTCAAAACCCAGGACCATGTTTCAAATGACTGTTTAAAAAATGAGTCCTTGTATCATGATCACAGTATTTAATAGATGCAGTCATACTGGTTACTTAAGACCTGTGATCAAACACCAAAAAGTCATAAATTGCCATGTTTTTGGCACCTGTTGTAACTTTTACATGAAGCCAGTACAGTATCAGACATAAGTGTGCAAGTCCATCTCATTCAGAAGTGGGTCACATCAACTGTGTTTACCTTTTCCTGATCACCCTTTCGTCCTGTAATAAGTAAATTGAGCTCCTCTGAGCGCTTTGCTTTCTGCCTCTCATCATCCAAATTCTGATTAAGTTTCAGAATTTCATCTTGTAATTTGTTTACTCTGGTCAAAATGCAAAAATATCAGCACTTAATTCAATATTTTCAAAATTAAAAGGACGGTTCTAAAAAAGTATATGATAAGTTTAACAGAAAAAAACAACTGTCAAATCACTGTATAGGCTGATGGTCTCTTACAAATTCTATAAGCTGATGGTCTCTTACAAATTCTATAAGCTGATGGTCTCTTACAAATTCTATAAGCTGATGGTCTCTTACAAATTCTGTATGCTTAAGCACTTTAATTAACGAGAGTGTACTAAAAGTGAGTGGGAAATAAATGCAGCTCATCGTAAAAGTGTTAAACACTTTGCAAGTACAATTGTAGACTACCTATAAAATAACAAACTTTTTAAATAATCACTGAAACACCTCAACAGGAAAACTAACACTTAATCCAAATGAATACGAATCGCTCACATTTTAAGAATGACCTCAAATGAAAAAACTCTCACTTTTCTTGCAGTGCCTCCAGTTTGACTTGCTGCCGAACATAGTCTTCCTAGGAGTGAAAAAACCAAAATAAAACTCCAGAATAACCAATTTGTGGAAAAACTGTAAAATAAAGTTATAAAAACAGCTGGTTCCCTGCCAATGGCACATCAGTTAGTTTTGCTTTTCATACCAAACTTTACGCTGAAATGGATCTCAACCAATTAACCGCTTGCTGTTTTTGGGATAAAAGATACTAGAGCTACTTCAGTCACGTAAAAAGTAAAAAGTAAGTTGAATTCATTTGTTACAAATCCCAATCAGATGCATTTCTACAGAATTTCTTTCTAGCACTGAAAGACACATGTACATATTTCAAATTGCTCATCAATAGTACTTTAAGCTAAGAGTGTAGTACAGGGTACTTACTTTTTGTTGCTTGTTAAGGTCCTGCAGTGTTTTTTGACCTGACTGTTGTTTTTCTAGTTCTTCGCGAACCTTTGACATCTCACTGATCTTATCTTGCAGATCACGACTAACCAATTCCAACTGGAAATTTAAACAAATGTCAATTTTAAAACCAAGCAGACAAATAAACACACTAAAAATAAATGAAGCAAAATATATCAAAAATTATCACCAAAACCACAATTATTATCCATTATTGATTGGTATCTGTATGTATGTATGTATGTATGTACCAAGACACTAAATAGCACATTTCAAATACCCCCACAGAAGCGCTACACCTATGACTAATCTAAATATATCTAAACAAGCACATTTTCAAACAGTTTGCAAATGAATGCTTCACAAAGTCAAGGGTCCAGGAGACAGGAGAAGGTGCAATGGGCTCGCGTTGACGTACAGAGGCATGGCACCTGCATATCTCCATGGACTGCAGACAGCAACGACTGCCGACCAAGCTGATTTGAGATTGAAAAACAGAGCCGCCAACACTGAGGCATCTATCAGCATAATGATCTTGAATGCAATGCGTGCCACAACAGTGCCACAACAGTAAGCCAGTGAGATGGCAGCAACTTACCAGAAATTTGTCTCTGCAGTACATAAAGCTCATTTCCATAAACCACTAAGACACTGGTTAGCATCAAGTAATGCACTATATTCATCGTGGTCAATAACACTAAACAGATTCATCATCATCAGTAGCCATTTGGCGGCGGTGGGTACGAATAAATGATCGCCAATGTCCTCGGTCATTTGTAAGCAGATTATAAAAGTATAAACACTTAGACATGATGAAATCAAACTTCAACCAAGCCTTGTACCTCTCTTTCATTCTTTCCAAGCTTCAGTTGAGTGTCTCTCAAGTTTTGCAGCTGCATCTAAACAAAGTGAAAAGACTGACAAAAACCTGATAGCAGACAGAAATCATAACGAATATTATTAAATAGACTGGTTAGCATCAAGTAGAAGATAAGAAGATGTATAAACAAGCTGCGGCCATGTCAACTTGTGTCAGAATAAACGATTATTATTATTATTATTATTATTATTATTATTATTATTATTATACGCACATCATGAAAATCATTTGATTTTTAGACTAGATATGACAAAATAGACTCCAAATTTTACAGAGCAGGTAATTCGTTTATGATTTTTCAATGAGCTCATCTCTTTTTAGTCCCTCCTGAAAGCACCAATATTGAATCCACACCTCATGGTCCCCTTTGACTTTGTGTACTTCATCATCGCGTAGCTTCAAGCTATTTTTAAGTGACAGCGTCTCATCTTTAAGTGACCTATAAAACAAATTATTCACAAAGTCTTCAAAATTTACACAATACTAATTAATGAGTGCTTAGACTGAAGCTCCAATAATTTAAGTGCAATAAATGTAAACAATTATGCTCGTTAGGTTAGTTTGGACTATGGAACCACGGAAAACAAATGTCGATAAGAATCCCTCAATTACATACATGTATATAATAAAATAATAATATCTTTTCTTTAATTAAGCGCCTGACAAATGCACTGCGCTGTACATTTACATGTTATGCAATTGAAACAATCTTAACTACTAACAGAACAGACAGCCTGCAATACACGGCGCTAATAGCAGCCTACAAAGCATATCCACCCCCACGGGACTCGAACTCGGTACTTCTCACTCTCTACGCCAGATGTTATCCAATGCGCTATCGGGCCCCACACCATTTTAGAAGAAAGCAATTAGAGTAGAGAATTTAAATGAACCTATGACAATTTTAAAATGCATGGGATGAATAACTCCACTTATTTTTTTTATAAAAACAGATCAGCAGGCCATATTTTAATGTCATACGAATTTTAGTAAAAACAGCCAGTATGCACAAAGTCAAAACTTTTAACTTTAAATTGTTTTGAAGACCTTTCTAGTTCAATCTTCCGCCTTTCTGTTTCCTCCAAGTCAGATTTTGTCCTTTTCAGTTGGGATTGTGTATGTTCCAGCTGAAAAATATTACAAAACAAACAAATTTATGCAAAAAACAAATCATTTCAAATACCATTTCTTACCCTGAACAGTTCTCCCTTATTTTGCTCTAACAGGGCTCGTAACAGTACTGGAAACCTGTACTGCCACGACTACAAGCAAAAACACTTTTGAAAAGTATTGTGAAACCAACATACCTTTGCCAATACTGTTTATCAAAAGCATTACCGATACCAATACTTTAACCAGTACAAACTTCCAACAGTTAAAGTTACTTTAAATAATTGTTACTTGCATATTCCTAAACTTGTCAGCCTCTTACAATGATACCCTTAAGTGACGACAGAAGATACTTTCGAAATATAATGGTAAAAAATCTGTAGAGGGATTGATCAGTGTTAACGCTTTAACGATGAAAGTGTACTAAAACCAACGCAGCTCATCATTAAAGTGTTAAAACAAATGAATGCCATCCAAAGCCACTCTAGAGATATACGATATTTTACTATAGCATCCAAATGAAAGCAACTAAATTAACTCTCTATAGACTTTTAGCAAAGCCAACACATGTTTTACCATGAGAAATATTCTCAGGAGCTACTAACCTCTGACTTGTTTCTTTCAAGATCATCAACTAAATTCCTCAGTCTATTATTTTCATTCTTTAGTTCACCAAGTTCCACATTATACTGAAGAGTTGTTTTTGCCAAAGTGCCTTCATCAAGTTTCTAAATGTATTCAAAACACACAAATTTCCCTGAACAGTAAAATCAACATTGAAAAACATAATTTCTCACAAAGAAAGCAATTCATAAACACTTTCATAAACTATAACAATAAAGTTTAAATTTTTTTATGATTCTTCAGACACCACATTATCCTACATGTAGCAATGAAATCATGACAACGCCCGTTTATTGTTACTGTTGTTACTAAAACACTTAACCACAATTAATTAAACTCAAACTTACGCACCAGTTTATAAATTGCCAGCCATCATCATAGGTCTTGTTACAATATGAAGCAAAAAACTTTAATTGGATTGCACATTTTGAATAGTTTGCCTAAATACACCAACCTCTGTGTCAATTAGTACAGCCAATTAGTATATGTAAAATTCAAAGAGCTTCAGCAGTTTGATCACTCAATGAAGTGCTAAAAAATGAAAAATGAAAACTACCAAATCATTCTTCATGTCATTCAACATTTGTTGAAGTTTCTTGTTTTCATTTGCCAGTAATTCGATCTTTTCTTTTGACTCTGACTTCTCTTTTTCTAAAGCCAGCTGTGAAACACATCAAACAAACATCGTTTTTTATATAAAACACTTTTGTAAACCATCCTTTATTAGAAAAAAACATCTTGTGCATTTCTTTTAAAGTCAACAGAACGAAACAATAACATGGCCAGAATGTTCCAAGGCATACAATCTCAGGCAATACTGCACAAGATGATGATGATGATGATGATGATGATGATGATGATGAGTTCCCTGCCCAAAGGCAGGTCCATTGGCTTTTAAGCCACCCGGGTATGAATGAGATGAGTGAGGTGGTTTCCAATTGCCTCCCTCACATACAATTGTTGGTGAGCAACTTGTCCTAGGTCGCTACGCAGTGGCTTGAGGTAGATTCGAACCTGTGACTCTCCTCTGGTTACAAGGCAGAGAACATACCACTACACCACCGCGTCCCATTACACAAGATAAAACTAAATCTAATCTAATCTACTCTAATCACTTGTACAATGCCATTATCCTAATTAACAAGGCATTAATCGATGGTTGCTTCAGTTGAAACTCTAGTTAAAGACAAAGTCCATCAGAGAAGCAAGGTTGAAATCAAACAAGTCAGAGAAACTAGAAGACAAGCTATGAAAGACAAGCAAGTATATATTTTTATATAAAGCATTCATTTCAAGTACAGCACAGTGAGCAGAAGAGAGCACAGTGAGCAGAAGATAGCACAATGAGAAGAAGAAAGAACAGTGAGCAGAAAAGCACAGTGAGCAGCAGAAAGCACAGTGAGCAGAAGATAGCACAGTGAGCAGAAGAAAGCACAGTGAGCAGACGATAGCACAGTGAGCAGAAAAGCACAGTGAGCAGCAGAAAGCACAGTGAGCAGTAGATAGCACAGTGAGCAGAAGAGCACAGTGAGCAGAAGAGAGCAAACAAATGAAGACAAGAAATACTGAAGCCTACAAAAATGTAAAAGCAAAAAGTACACAAAATTGAAGCAATGTGTTACGTGAATGCTAAAACAGATTCATAAAAAAAATAACTAAACTGAGCACAATGCAACATGAAATACGGAGAATAAAACAATGCCCAGGTATTGTGCTCATACATGGCACAATGAAAATGATGTAAAACCAAACTTATACCTTCATAAACCATCACCTACAGCTCATTACTCTGATCATGTATAATAACTGGTAAAATCTCATGGGATTTGCAGAATACATTGTAACATGAATAACAAAACTCACACATGACAAATTTTACATGTTTGCCATTTGGCAAATATGAATATTAAAACATAAATTATGTAAGCTTTTATACACAAGTAAATTTATTTTCTAGACAATAAACCTCAATATTTAAAAAAATGCAAAACAAACAAATCCATGATTAATTTCTAAAATAAAACTAAACTGTGAAATTGCACTAAACAGTCTGTATTAAATAAAGTGTATTTTACGTAGTAATTAAAGAACTGGAACCACAAAATATACGAATTCAGAACAGAAACATTCATATTAAAGGAAAAACGAAAATAAGAAGAATCCAAATAGGTCAACAAAGCAAATACAGGTTGCAAGACATGCCACACCCTTAACTTCTACCTTTGCCACTGAGAGGTCAAAGTTTAATTTCTCTATAATTTCATTTGATTCTGAGCCATCTGACTTGACTGAGGCATCATCAAACATCAGCTGCATGTTCAAGTTTGAAGAAAGATCAAAACAATACAATATTGTTAAGAACAGTCTCATTGTCTCAAGTCAAACTAAACCTAATCTCATAGCTTCTATAGAGCCATAACAATTACACACAAGGCAGCATTCCCATAAATTATTTATATGACTCCAAAAAACCTCTTACAATATGATACAATACAACTGCATTTTCATATCATCCTTCTTCCAAATGTGGCCCAGAGCTCAGAAGTGCACACGCCTCGGCGGCGCAGATGCAATAATATTGCAGAGCAATTGTGAGTTAAGGACTTGCTCCCTAAACAGTAACCACCATGGACGAGGATCGAACCCATACTCTCCGCATCACAAGCCAACCGCTCTAACCAGTCAGCCAATGTGCCACACACTCTTATTAAAATGTTCAAATGTTAACAGCATAAAGCAGAATAGGCTAAGTTCATTTTCATATACAAAGATTCAATCGATTCAGCTTCTCCAATTACCCAACAATCATGTACAGCAGCTTCAAGAATACAGGTCCGAAAAAGGTTAAAACTAGCATTAAATTTTAAAAGCCATTAAATGTTGTTGTCTGATGTTAATCCATTGTTCAAAAAGTTCTAAATAAAATTTTATGCAATATATGGTTAAACAAAAATGTGTTGTTCAGATTCAAATTTGATGGATAAAGAAAAACTTAATGGTTAAAGAATTCTTTTGCTTTAAAAAGCAAGGCAGGGTTAAGAAGTTCAAACCTGGGAATGGATGTCATCTTTCCTGCGAGCTGCTTCTCTTGGTGACTGGGCCACCATCAGGGCTGACTGGCTTTCAAAAGCCTTCTGCTGAAATTCATTCTTCTCTTTTTCCATCTTAAACACCACATTCAATGAGAGAGAGAGAGAGAGAGAGAGAGAGAGAGAGAGAGAGAGAGAGAGAGAGAGAGAGAGAGAGAGAGAGAGAGAGAGAGAGAGAGAGAGAGAGAGAGAGAGAGAGAGAGAGAGAGAGAGAGAGAGAGAGAGAGAGAGAGAGAGAGAGAGAGAGAGAGAGAGAGAGAGAGAGAGAGAGAGAGAGAGAGAGAGAGAGAGAGAGAGAGAGAGAGAGAGAGAGAGAGAGAGAGAGAGAGAGAGAGAGAGAGAGAGAGAGAGAGAGAGAGAGAGAGAGAGAGAGAGAGAGAGAGAGAGAGAGAGAGAGAGAGAGAGAGAGAGAGAGAGAGAGAGAGATGCTAGCACCATGCCAAAACTGACTTAAACAACTCAAGAAGTCTTTATATCATATACTAAGAAACTAAAAATATCCGGGTGATGGTTGAATGGTAATACACAGGCACGAAGAACAGAAGGACGTGGGTTCGATACCTGCTAGTCCCATAAGATTGACTCAGCCTTCCAATCCCTAGTAGGGGGCGATTGTAAAATGAGCAGCAGTCACATGGACTGTTGTCTAACAGGCTGCCATACAGTTATAAAATTGACTCTTGTTTAACTTGTCATTGTGCGTTCCTACTATTTCATGTAATCAGAGTGCCATTTGCCAGATTGCATGGAATAAATGAATATTATTATTGTTATTATTATTACTATTATTCCATCCATATGTGCTGTACCTGCTGAAGAGCGGCAGTAGCAGTTTGAAGTTGAACCTGGAGAGAACGTATCATCATCTCACATTTCTCTTTTGCAGCTGTTTGACTGGAAACACATCACATAATGCTAGTTCATTAACATTTTTATAAAATGCCCATTTTTTTCTGAAAAATCTAAGAAAATCATGCACAATTAGATCCATTATAGCTTAGCCTCGTCCAGTGGTTACATTCAGCCGGATCTTGCCGGATCTGAGATCCTGTACGTCGGATTAGAGATCCGTCACCTACACTATGAGATCCGCCACCTAAAAAAGAAGGCACGTTACCTAAATGTGCCTTTGTCACAATAATCCACCATATGATTCTTGTTTCATATATTTTAAGCGTTTCCAAATAGCAAATAACAAGTATCGGTCAGCTAGGCTTAGCTTAATATATTTGCAAAATTCAGAGATCCGCCACCTCTGAATGAACAACTTAACCACTGGACGCATCAGTTGTTCTGCTCAAGTAAAAAGATAAGTTTTCAACAAATTTTCACGTATTCATGAACTTGAATTCAACTAAACCAATTCTTATCATCACTAAAACTAAAGTAAGCTAAACGATTCTAAATCTGAAGTTAAATTACAAGACATTGCAACTGATGATGAAGACGGTATCGTACTAACGCTTTACACTGCTCATCATTCCGTGACATTTGTTCCTTCGATCTGTTAGCCATCATTTCTGCATTCTTTCTTCGTTCATGCTCTTCAGTCAAGTTCAGTCTGAAAAACAAAAGTTTACAACAGATATTCTTCTTAAAATTACCAAAATTAGAGCACTTCTGTTTAGTAACATCACCTGTGAAAGTGCCGTAACAAACAGAAAGTATCACCTGTAACAAAGATATAGACCTCAGAGCAGAGGCAGAGGCAGACTAAATTGCCAGCATCTGAAACAGAATTCATCTGCTGTCTCTGTTTGAGACAGAGTTAAAAGGACTTTTATTCATTCAGTCATTCCTTCGTTAGTTTATCCATTTATTTATTCATACATTCAAAACATTTATATAGTGTCCTGTAAGGTAACCCTTTTAACCAAAGACAATAATACGTCCAAGGACTATCACTGTAAGAGGCATGCAGTAACAGAGTAATCACAGCAGTACACTTATTTATTCTCCTAGAACTTTTAGTAGAGTGGAACAACACTGGAACATACTGTAATGTTCTCAGCTTTGCCTCAAGTTCTATCTTCAGCTGTTCCAGTGACCGTTTGTCTTTATTGAGAGTTTCAATTTTCCTACAATTCAGCCACACAAGAACTTCAACAGTTAGAAAGTTAAAAAAATGAGAATGAAACAAATACAAAAATAACTATTTAAGAACTAGCTACGGTGCAGCCAGAAAAATTCAATTCATTAACACTATGTACTTTGATCGAATTAGTGTTGTTGCTTACACTGCAATCAGCAGAGCAATTAATCAGCTACTTTGAAGTTCCTCTTAACATAATTAATGGCTTTATTGTAAAGAGTCTTCTGCTAACACCATATATCATAAAACAAGAGATTGGGAAATGGAAGGTCCTGGAACGATTAGTGTGCAATTTAGATTTCCTTGGAATTTTTTGTTCCCGGGTTAGGACTGCCATGGCCCAATACCGAGCTTTTGTCTGCATTGGTCCCTCACTGTGGAATGACCTTCCTCCCTCGGCTCACTTTACGATTCTGATTGGAAGTCCCACTACATCTCTCCACTGTCTTAAATCTTGTTTTTCTCCTTCGCACTGCGAGTGTCTCTGATTGGTCTGCCCTGTGAGAGGTGATTTAGAAATTCTTAAATACAATACAATACAATCTTAAATACCATTTTTCTTGGAACTAAGTTGTTGATGAAGTGCAACTGTCGTCATAGAATGCCAGGAAACAAATAACCAACTTGAGCACTCCAATTTGCACACCATTCTGCTTACCATTAAGTGGTGTCATGTTCCCCACAGCTATTAACTTAATATTATGTACAAGAACTGCAGTGCAGCGCTAAACACCAGTATCCCTTTTCCACATGGTCTGGTTGACATGACTTATCATGAGGCATGTCCCATACCCCAATGACTTCGCACTAACTAGTCCACACTGTACTCTTACTAAAACTGAGATTCAAGTAGTGTAAATCTGCATATAGTTTTGCATGACTAACTGGTTGAGCATCTTGTTGTCATTCTCTAAGCTGGTTCGCTTGTTGTCAACAGTTGCTCTGTTGCTCTTTTCTTTATCAAGCTGGTGCTGCATACTTTGAAGTTGTTTCTGAAGACGCATGATGTTCCCAATATCTGGAAAAATAAGAAGTGCTCAAGTTTTAACCAGCTGTAAACATCTCTGCTCATAAAATGCTAACTGAATTAAAATTTAAAGCATCTTTATCAGTTCTATAAGAAAAATTACTGCAACTTCTCCAGTTACAGTCATGTTTCATACCCAACTGGCTTAGTTTCTACGACCGCTAATGTGACACAGCACACATTACATTTACAACTGCCAAAAACAGATTTCACCACCAGTGCTGCCTTCACCACTGCTCCTACCACCACCACCTCCACCAGATACACAGCAAAATCTATGGGAAACAACGTCTGCTCAACGTTGCTCAATATTACTCAAAATATAACTCCAACAGTCTGTGTCAGATTTACCTGAATCGAGTGATATTGTTTCCTGTTTCCCCGTAACGACATTTTCATTTGCGTTATATGAAACTTTGAGATCGGAAAATTCACTGTCTTCAGAGCTTGACAAATCATCATCGTCACTTGTCCTGGCACAAAAAGTTTCAACACTGATAATCAGCAGTCCATGTTTTCACTGAAAGTTATTGAAGCTTATTCATGATAAAATGAAGACAAAGAGGCAATCATCACCGATTACCACCATAGCACCATGCGGTCTCCTTGCAAGGCTTCCCTGGATTCTGACCTGGCAGCTAGAGCGGACTTGATTTGATATAGCGCCAGTGAATAAAAGCTGGTCTCTCAGACGTGGCTTTTGTGTGGCGCTGAGAAATTTAGAAGATTTACATTACAGTACCTATGTCTTGTACACTTTATGCAGCTGCTATAGAAGTTAATGGAACAGATCAGTATTTCCAAAACTGAGTCATAACCCAAACACGAGCCACAAGGAATGTCCACATGTAGAATTCCTATTCATTCATTCATTCATTCATTCATTCATTCATTCATTCATTCATTCATTACAAGTGTGGAATGCCATGTCGGGAATGCCCAAGTCAGGAACATTACCTGAAGTCGGGCAAGTGAAGTTTCATCTAAATACTCCATGGGTAGCATTGTTGTGATGGAATTCAGAAATGAGTCTCGGGGAAAATTGGTTTAAAATTCTATATAACAGTGCAAGGAAATCATTTTTTAACTGTTTATGTTTATATATAAGAACTTAAAAAACCAATTCGTGAAATAGAAATATTTCATGTATTTTTACCTAACTAAGCTCTTCTTTGAAGGTTTCACAGATGGTTTCAGTTCGTCCATATCATCATCCTCCTCACTGCCAGCCATGGTCTATTTGTTTCTTAGACTCTGATACAAAAATGCAGTATTAATAAACTACATCGGTTAGTAGTTCAACTTCTACTACAGATAAGAATTACGTAATTAATGAATTAATGAGCAATGCAGTTATCCTACTTTCTGTCTGTCCAATTGCAGAATTTTTAAGATAGCTAAATACTCTCAACCTGAGTGGACAAGGATAAAAGATCCAGAATGGACTACCGGTAAATGGAAAACAATACAACACAAAATACAATGACAAAAGCTTGTTGGATTCTTGACCAAGCCAAAGAAGAATAATTAAAAACAGTGACATAAATAAACAGCTGTTTAAATAGGCCTACTCTAGGAACAAGCTTAAGAAAACCGGAACATGCAATCTCATGAGAAATATAAGCAATCGGCCACTGAAACTGTCTTGAGCTTAAACAAAACAATGCAAATCTGCAAGTGTAAAATATATATCCGCTCAATGATTGATCAAGGAAGCAAGACAACAATTGCATAGCCTGTCACCAACACAAAAAGGTATAAGGCCTACATTGGTGACAACGCCTTTGAATTTCTCATCTGGCGATCCTTATAAATATTTATATTTAAAATAGTATAATGAATACAATTTAAGTCTTTCTTCGTGTTGCTTTACATATTTACCTGCGGGAAATCTGACTCAACTGTCACATCCACAACTGTTAGGCCTATATCGTCAGCATTTCACAACAAGTTCTGGCTTGTTTATACATGCAAGCCCTTTCGCCGGGATCGGATCTTTAGCTTGGCTAACGGCCAGGATACTTTACTGCAAAATCGCACAAATTCGTCTATTTATAAATTAATTAAAACGGTCGTAGACAGATGTTCTAAAACAAATGAGTCGCAACTTCATCATCAAGCACCTAATCGCGGGTATCTGCCATATTGATGTCTGGCTATGTTACCATGGAAACATGTCGGACTTTGTTATGTAGCACTATGATATCAGCAAAAACATTATTGTTTTCTAACAAATTACTAATTTTCAAAATCTGGGTTTTACGGGTTCTTATATTCTTTTTGTCATAGGCTAGGTGCGCTGATAAGTTAGAGCGTTACATGGTATAACGGAGAAGTCTAATATCATTCTAAAGCTGTGACGTTTGAATGCTGTTCTTCTTTACAGCTGTTATAGTCTGTAGGAAATGCAACATAATTCAAAGTTTCAGCTGATCATTACCGACGTCTCAGTGGACTGAATTCAATTGGAATCATTACATGCTTTAAGTTACGCTTTACACACTCGTAATTGCATGTTGTTTGTGGACTTTGTGCACTCGATGAATCCATTTGCAATTAAGGCCAATGATTATAAACACTAGCTGGTACACGTTCTTTATTATACACTTCGTTGATTATTTTATTTTGAATTATTTTGTATGAGTGGTCTCGTGTTAAATCAATTTGCGAGGGTATCGTTTAAAAGAGTTACTGAATTGAGTATTCCGCGTTGCTCTTTTATAGTTTACGTATTTCCAATCTGCTCAGGTCAGGCCAGCGCACTATCTAATTTAAATACCAGAACAGATAATATAGTTTACGTTGATTCGACACTTGTTGTATGCGTCATTATAACGTTTAAACTATCGCAGTTTAATTCACCTTGCAAGATATCATCAGGCTGTGGAAATGAAAAGCAAAATAAAATTAAAAGCTCAAATATAATCACCTATATAAAACTTAACTTTATGGGATACTTTGCTTTCCTGCTAAATGCAACCTTTGGACAGAATTCTGCCAAAGGGAGAGCAGACACTTGTTGCTTATTTGATATACGTCAAAAGCCGAGGTTCTATGTTTATATATGAAGTCTGTGAGATTACAATGATGGCGGCCTTCACCGAGGAGGAGAGGACGAAGGCTGCGATGAATGGCGATGATTCGAGTCCTGTCTGCTGCTCCTGTGACGAGGATTCAATTCCTGGCGTAAAGCAGCAATTCGACGACCCTGAAACCCTACAGGAAAAGGTCTGCACATTTCTACGAGGGGGTCTGCTGGAGACGAGGACCTGCTGTGTGCTATTGCAACCGATGTGTCGTATGCCATGACACGGGAGTCTGAGCTGGGTGCGACAGACTTTAGGGTTCGAATCCGAGAAACCGTGGATGAAAAGGCATTCCTGCAGTATTCAATGAATCGGGGCCTGTTGCTGGGTATTACCGTATTGTGTATGGCCGATGTCACTAACGTGTTGAGACGATTGGAATGGAGAGACTCAAAACTCTTACCGTGTCCGTGTAGTAGCAAGAAGCGACCAGACCAGACCATCTCGCATCCAATGAACAACTTAAACGAATTCCTACTTGCTAACAGGGTTCATATTAATATTTTTATCACCGAGCATTTCCATCTTTTTCCACGGCATTTACAATTATGAAAAACATTCGCAAAACTCTATCATCAGTGATTGGATAATTTTCATTATTAGTAGGGTAATTTTCATTAGGGACTCATAAATTGTTTCTGTGGAAATAGCAGCAGGAACTCCCAAGACTGGTGTAGAAATAGAGTTATGCACCTGTGTGGCACGGTGGCCGACTGGTCAGAGCGGTTGACCTGTAACGCGGAGAGTACGGGTTCGATCCTCGTCCGAGGCGGTTACTGTGTATGAACCGTGAGCAAGTCCTTTGTGCACAATTGCTCTGCAATATAATTACTTCTGCGCCGCCGAGGCGTGTGCACTTCTGCGCCGCCGAGGCGTGTGCACTTCTGAGCTTTGGGCCACCTTTGGAAGAAGGGCGACATCAAAATGCAGTCGTATTGAAGCCATCCAGGGGCAAAATGAGAAAATCACCACTCTGAGCTCTAGCAATAGTTGGTTGATTATGATATTAATTTCTGTAAGTTTCTTTGTTTTTAAGATTCAGAACATCCAGAATGTTCTTCGACTTACAAAAGAGAATCTTGAATCTCTTAATGCAGAATTTGGGAAGCAACAACATCCTCCTTCCATGTATCTTGCTGTAAGTTTAAATTTTCCAGACTCACTCTAGAAGCGAAGACCATATACATCTGTTTACTCGTATGCGTATTTATGGGTACTTGTATGCGTAGATCATGATGATTACATTAGACTTTTTGGAGCCTGTTAACAGCGCTGTTCGTTGTACTGGGTACGCAATGTTAGTGTCCATGAAGAATGTGCACTTTGTGCTGCTGTGCCTTTTTGCACACTGATTGGAGTTAAACGATGCTTCAAGCTCTCAGGACGGCCTCAGCTGACTGGCACTCACAGATATTAATGATAAAAAACACATTCGTTTATCATCTTTCCATTCGTTCATCCATCCATCCATCAAAATGATGTCTGTGGTACCCAGAAGTGCTCCCAGCCCAGTCCGATGAGGTTAAGTGTCGATTAAAGTCGATATGCTATGGATTTGTGATTGACAAGTGATGTCAGAGTTGGAACTGAAATATAGGTAGATAATAATGACAAGCTGGTGAAGCATTCGCAAAAACGTTATTTCACCCATTGACTGCTATTTATGATGTACGTTGTCACCTAGTCGTGCAGAAGTTTGTCTAGGTGAAACTTTGGATCAAAGACGAGCACCTACTAGTTTCAGAATTAGTGTTTTGTCATATCATTATCTCCTTTATCATTATCTCTTGTGTTATATCTGGTCTCAGGCCAGTCATTTACGTATATTATTATTAATTAGTAACCTCTATGACACTGGTGTCTAATGCACTAGGCACTAACTGAGGGTTCAACAAAACCAAGCTGTAATACGTCAACACCGAGAAGTAATATATTATATATATTAAATGACGGAGCTGTGAAAGTTAACCTGGATGAAACTTCTAGTTATGAGATTTATTACAATGTGCACTTGTTCTCTGTGCTGTGTGTAGGAATATGAGGGCCTGACAAATAAGATTCATGAACTTCAGATGCGAGAACAGGAGTTACAGGAATTGCAGAGCCTCTGCTTTGAAAACTGTCCCAACGACGTATTTACCTCCCCAGCTTCGGATCAAGAGTCCGAGGTGCTTCAGACCCTGGAGGCGGGAATTATGACGCCTCAGGTTTGCATCACTCCAGTGCTGTCTCCGACCGGTGGCTATGGAAACCAGTTCTTTAGCGGCTTTCCAGAGAGTCCAAAATTCCAGAGGAAATCTCCGATAAAGAACATGGTCCGGGCTTACTTGCCAAACCACCAGACTACTTCAGTAAGTGGAAATGTTAATATAAGCTAGTGAATTGTATGTCTTAGACAGTTATACATGTATGATTCAGTAACTTTGAGTGACAAAGCAAGCTGAAATGCTTATAAATGACAGGCTAGCCCTCTTTCAAACTCATTGACTACTGAGGATATCATTATCTCTCTTGTGAAGCTTCCTACCTTTTCAGCAACAGTACTCCAAACTGCATCCAGTCACCAATGTTTGCCAGATGGATATTGGCAGGAGTTTAATAAGACACTGTTTAAGTTCTCATAGAGTGCCAAAAACTCCTAGCACGTAATTAGTACTAATGGATAAGTAGCATATATGAGGTTTCAGATGGTGCATTAACTAAGCTTGCTTTTGAGGTCTTGTACGACCTAGCACTATACAAGTTTCTAGACAAGTGATAAATTAACCAGGTCGTGTTACATTTATAGTTAGATTTATAGTTAGAATATTGTACTCATATTGACAGTTGATTGTTATTAAGATGTATGTACACCAGAGTGCAGATATGTAATTGGTTTAATAGAGAATATACTTAACTTACTTACTTACTTACATACCTAGGTTACCTACTTGTTGGTCATATAACTTCTGCTGTAAATGGAGTGTATGGTGCCTGTTTTGGAGTGGTATTGGTATTGTTGTGCAGTTGTCTGTGACCATGACTGAAAATGGAATTGTTTTGTGTTTGAAACTTTTAGGTGAAAGTGAAACCAGGCGTAACAATAAGAGAGGCTCTTGCAAAAGGAATGAAACTGAGAGAACTGCAGTTTGATTCGTGTGTCGTTCTTCAGAAATTCCCGAGGTCAGGCCTTTTCTCTGTACAGTTGCGTGTTTCAGTGCATAGCAATTTGCACTCTGGTATTTTTATTCAGATTGATCATGTTGTTCTTCAGAAAATTCATAAAAGACATTTATGTATAGGTTTCTTGTCCATTAACATTTCCTTTGTACTAATATGGATGACTGACTTTGTCAGGATTTTATTGCTTATAATTTATGCATTGAAATCCTTGTATTAACTGATCTGTTCATGTTTCTGGCTTGATTGTATTTAATTACTTCAGTTTAACTTCTGTCCTATACATTTATAGATAAAAATTTATTAAGTACTGAGCATGCCTTAGACTTTGGTTTAAAGGATGGTTAAGGTTGGATTTGTGTTGAAGCAACACTTTTTTGTAAAATTTTGTTAGCCTACTGTTAACTCCTTTCTTTTATCTATAGGTAAATTTAGGTTGAACTTGAAGGAGATGACTTTTGAATAAGGCAAAAAAAATATAGGTGTGTTTCCGGTAACAGTGGTTTTAAAAACTGGGTAGGTAGATAGGAAAAACATTTTATTTTGTAAAATATTTTTATGCAATGCTGCATCGTTGTATAATAATAATCGAATATATATATCGTCGTCATATTTCACCTTGCTAAGGCCAATTTTGCTCTAATTAACGGTGCCCTTATTTACATACCTCTGGCAAGGAAAGCAGTGTTATCAATGTCGCAAATCTGCACCTCTGGCACACAAAGGTTAAATTCATGTGTCAATAAGAAAAATATTTGAAAATTTTTTTTTTAAATTTAAAAGAAATTTTTCCCAGTCGGGCCTAAAAAAGTTACTCGGTCGGGTTAGCGGAAACACAACATTATTTTTTTTTGGCGTGAGATTCCAGCACTATACAAGTTTAGAATTACTGATGTTAATAAGCTGATAATTTGCTGAAATTGTGCTTGTCAGGCGATCTCAGCTGAGCTGGGACACAGATCTGAGTCTGGTTGCTGGACAGGAAATCTACGTTGAAGTCAGGGACTCGCTTACGTTTTCGGCCAGCCCTCATAATTTTGTATGTATAGGTTTCTTAAAATTTTGACAAGATTGGAATTATGCTAATTGTTTAATGTTGATTAGGTACTTAAATGTCTTATCCCTAAATTAAACATGTACCGGTAGTTTGAATTATTACTTGGATATTTTGAAAATAATCACTGGTGTCTCTCATTTTAGTTTCTAATAGTATAATTTCTGTTTGAGATCTCTAATGTTTTCTGGTTACCGCTGTGTAGTGTCGAGATATTTTATTAAGGAGATTCTTTCATTAATTTTAGAGCAATCACTAAATCTTCTGAAGTATTCAGACATTGTTTTATGTCCAATCATTTTTTCTTCATCTATTTTACTGTTATTTAAATATCATATTTTTCATTAAGGAAAGAATATTGTGGTGTGATTGAAATTACTTGTTAACTCGTGTAGTTTATGTCGGGATAAATAACCGCTTAATGTATTTAGAGTTCAAACCTGTCATGCTAACGTCTAGAGCAGCGTTTTCCCAAAGTGTGTTCCTCGGAACCCTAGGGTTCTGTGAGGGGAAGAAAAGGGTTCCGTGAAGAAATTGGATTTATGTTGTTTGATGTTGTTACATTATAAATCAGATTCTGAGGTGAAGACAAAGGTTGCATTGGAAAACTTAACTTAAAATAATTTCTAATCTACAATTTTGGGATTAAAACTGTATATACAAATTTCGATGTTATTACTATTAAACCTGCATATTGGTCTGCTTTGCAGATGCCATGCTATGGCTAAATCTCTAGCTTTTGCCTTCATTGGCCCTTCACTATGGAACCAACTCCCTTCATCAACTCGTTCTTTGATACTATCTGGTGGGCCAGGTGCTTCTTTTCGCTGTCTTAAGACCACTCTTTTCGCTCGTAGTCTTCCTCACTGGGAGCGCCTCTGATTGGTGTTGACTTTTATCAATTTATAAATACAATACAATACAATACAATGTCGTAATATGTTGTATTTAGGCTGGGGTTCTATCAAACATGGGAAGCACTGATCTAGAGTAAGATTTTCAGAAGTCCTTGAAATTGTGTGTAATTTCTTTCTTGACTGACAGGTGCGTAAGACGTTTTTCAGTCTGGCATTCTGCGACTGCTGTCATAGACTTTTATTCCAAGGCTTCAAGTGCCAGCTGTGTGGCTGTCGGTACCACCAGCGTTGCGCCGTCTCAAACACCAGATGCAACCGAGGCAGCGACGAAGAAGACTGCCAAAGAGAACGTATCAAACAGTCAGTCATTTATTCTGCTCCTGTGAAGCAAATTCTGTAAGATTTTGTAAGGTAAAGTAATTACCGGTTGTTTCATGACTCGTCCGAAAATTCCTCAAACCTGCCGGATAATGCAGACGTTAGCAAAAGTATGCAGTTATTCTCGTTTAAAAGGAAATGGACAAACTTTTATCAGTTTTATTGTTAACTTATTGGATTGGTACGATGGAATGTTTACTCTGGTTTCTGAAGGGTAATTTTAGCCTTGGTTACAGCATTTGTATGACCAGAACAGATTCCAGATTTCGTCTTCTTTCCTGATTCATAATTGTAAAATGTGAATATAATCAAAGCAGATCACCAGCTTTTCAGATCTATTACCTCTGCTACTGTCCACATGTAGTGTTGTTTTAATAATGTCTCAATTTTAGTTTCAGTTTTAGTTATGATTGTCAGTCTTCATTTTTAGTTTTAGTTTTAGTTTTTATTGTGTGTCAATATTAGTTTTAGTTTTCGTTTTAGTTTTTATGGATCAATTTTCGTTTTAGTTTTAGTTTTAGTAAGCTAATTTTAGTTTTAGTTTTAGTTTTAGTAAGTTTGTTTAAGGTTTAGTTGTAGTAATTTAATGTCAGTTTAAGTTTTAGCAATTATTTAATTCCATTTAAATTTTAGACACAAAAAACTAAATATTCAGGGTTTGTTTGTCCCAGCACCGCCAGTCACTTGAAGTTTGGTAATTTCTCATATTAGTGTTCCTAATTATTCGCCATTATTGTATGGGTTTTAGCGATGGTCGAATACAAGTTGGATTGACGAAAAGAATTCTTGCTAAATAGATGTCGGATTGATGAAAATAATTTTTACTTAAATAGAAGTGGGATTGATGAAAAGCTTCTTGCTTAAAATTAAATAGAAGCTGGATTGATAAAAAATAATTGCTGTTTAAATAGAAGCTGGATTGATTAAAAGAATTCTTGCCCAAGAAGAAGTTGGATTGATGAAAGTGGACGAATAATAAAGATTGCTAAACTGCGAAATTAGAAGTGCTGTGTTCAACCTAAAGTTGAACACAGCACTTTGTCGCATCATGCTCAATACTATAATAATAATAATAATAATAATAATAATAATAATAATAATAATAATAATCCAAAACAGGGCTGTCATTTGGTCGACCATTGATACTCGTCACGCTACAAGTCAGAGACGAGTGAGGCCTTCGACATTACTGCATTAATTAAGTGAGCTTGTCGCAGTAAAGTACCACAGTTTTTGTTAAAATCGAAATAGACGAATTCTTAGCGGAAAGTAAATTAAGAAAAACTGGAAGTAGCAACATCTCGTTCTCGTTCTCGTGTAGTGTCTTAAATTAGATGAACAGAGCATATCGTTTGCACATAATGCACAAGGCAGTACAATACAAATGGTGAATTAAGTAGGTTAAGAACAAAATTTAAAAAGTATTTTTTGATAAATATAGTTTTAGTTTTCGTTTGATCAATTTTCGTTTCGTTTTAGTTTTTATTGCTACAAATTTCGTTTTAGTTTTAGTTTTCGTTGTCTGCGTATTTTAGTTTTAGTTTTAGTTTTCGTCAACGAAAACGTTCAATTTTCGTTAATTGCCATTTTCGTTTTCGTTTTCGTTGACGAAAACAACACTATCCACATGTGTAAAAATGTCCCATGGAAGATTGTAGTTTAGTTTTTCCCTAATTAACGGTGAACTTATTTACATGTGAGTGCAGCTTCCCTAACTTAAACTGTTTATATAGGTCCATCTGTACTGTCGGAAGTTTGCGCGTGTGGCTTGAGTGGAAAGTTTTCCAATGTTGCAGTGGTCCAGTTTGCACCTGTGACATGCAAAGTACCTTTCAGAAGCACTGTGGAATGGCATGCAATAGCATTCATGATCTAAAAAGAGATCAGTTAAAGTCATGCTTGTAGGGCTAAGTCACACTCATTAAAGAGGATTTTGTTTGCCAATATGCTTTTTGTTTTAGTTAATGGCTTGTTGTTCTGCTAATAAACAATTGTTTTTGTTATTGTAGTATGTTGGCAGATCCTTCAAATTCGGTGTTCACTAGGCAAAGTACGAATCTGCATCCAGTTATTCCACAGAGGGAGCGCTCCACATCAGCTCCGAATGTATGCCTAGTCAAACCAGCCAAGAGCTCCCTAGCCGAGGTTGGTATAATGTTTTCTCAGTAGGGCTTAATTTATGAAAGACGAGCACTTCAGTTAGGGTCTCAGACATCAGCAATATTGCTAATCATTGATCACTTTTTCAGTTTCTGTAGATGTTTTATGATGTTGCTTCAGTATATCAAGATTAATTCTTTAAAGAGAACAATAAATTTTGTTTTAGTTTTACATTTGCATGAATATGTATGCTTGAGTTCTGCAAATGCACCAAATAAATTCTAGTCTTCAACATTATTTTGCCTTTGATCAATAATATGTTGATGCTGTTTTGATTGTACAGGATTTTACGAGGCAGTTAAAACAGCAGAAGATGTGTGCTGGTAATTATTAATTGATTTCTTCCCATAATTAAGTTCTCAACTGTTATGCCATGTTAATAATTTAAAAAAAATTTGTTGGCTTAAAAGAATAATTAACACATTTTATTATAAATCAAGTATTCACTTCTTGTATTTTACTTTTGGTTGTAATTTACCGATATTTGTAGTTGTGTTGTGTTTTTTGGTGGTGATAGTTTTATGAGTGTGGCTCTAGTTGGTTATGTTGATGGAATTCAAAGACCATAGTTGGCAGAAGAATTACAAATCTAAGATATGGTAATGACACTGTGCTGTTGACGGGCTTAGAAGCCAAGCAGCAGAAGATGGTGAGTTGTCTTAGCTTGGCTATTGTGATAATGATGAATGAAGTAAATGTTTGGGCTCTCTATTAAGAATCCTTGGTTATAATGAACATAAATCACATAAATATATAATAAATAAATATATAATAAATAAATATATATATAATGCACATAAATATAGTTCTTTATGAATTGAATTTACAGGTCAAAATGGCGCAGGGATGCTCGTCTTACCACGTCCAGCAGATAGCAGCATTAGTCCAGGTAGTAGTCCAACAAGAAGTGACAGCCAGAGTGCCAGTACTTCACCAACCAGCATAGCCAAACTAAGACCTCGGTCAAAGTCGCATGATGAGAACGCCAAAAGAATGGTAGACAACTTACTAGTAATCTTAATCATACATTGGTGAATGTCTTATTACTCTGTTTTTATCTTTTTCTCCATGTTCATTTGTCTGCCTTGATGTGGTCTTTGTGCTTGTTTCTCCTCTTTGTTGTCATAGAGTTCTGGTAATGTGTCAGGATACATAATGTTTTCATGTTGCTCTTTTAGGTGTATTTTTCCTTGATGACTCTGTGCTCTGACTGGGCTACAAGAGTTACTCTGACACTCTCTGAGTGTTGATGCTCTTGTGAGCTTCATTATGTTCAATGAATTTTAGCACTCCGTTATCAGTTCTGATTGCATTCACAGGGCTATCTGAATGAGTTACCTCAAACCTATTATCACGAACTATGGTTTTCTCTGCTTTTTGCCATAGACACTTTAAAAACATTCTACTTAGTCTTGTGTTATTAGTTTGGGATTGCTATATGAAATTCATGATTGTCCAGTGTCGGTTCTGCCTCTGGGATAGGTTGAATTTTTATTTCCAATTTCCTGCCAAATGATATTTTATATTTTCATTAAAAAGGGCATGAATTTTGTGGACCAGACATCCTGAAATGTTTTCCATTAGTCTTGTGATATCAGTCGTATTGAAACTGTTCGTACTAGATTCCATCCTGATAAAATGGTTTGTTTCCTTGGTCGAGGTCACATATATTTTGGATGATAACAATTACCACTATGTGAGACTTAATTAATTCTATTCTGTCATGATAAAAACTATGATTTGGTGCTTGTGCTTTATTTGGTAGCGGCCGAGGCGAGATTCAAATGACGACTGGGAAATACCAGCGGATGAGATGAAACTTGGCCACAGGATCGGTTCTGGATCGTTTGGCACGGTCTATCGAGGCCTGTGGCATGGCCCAGTGGCTATAAAAAAATTAAATGTCAAAGATCCAACTCCTGCACAGCTACAGGCATTCAAGAATGAAGTCGCTGTTTTGCGGTAAGCGTAACCTCATTACGGTGTTGCTTCTTTCGTTTCTATTTCTATTCTTGCTCTTGTAACGTATTCGACTGCTTTCATTCTTATTCGTAATTTTTAGAAACTCTGATTTTGTTGGTCAGCTACCATACTGTTAATTATTTTTAATTTATCAGTTGTCGGTATAATGCTCATCATGTGTTGCAGGTTTTAAGTAGAATTTGAATTTTAAGCATTAACCTGGTAATAAATGTGGGATAAATTTAAGATTCGATAGTTTCCTGTTATAAATTGCCATCTTCAGCTTGCTTATTCTTCTGAGGGAGTGAATTTCTGTAAGCTGTGGATTAGACGAGATGGCAGTTCTACAATACGATGGATTTGTCATAAATGATGGATCTCTGGAGATGAGACTTAAGGATTAACGACTTTTATGTGATGTTTGTTAATGATAGTGCAGATCAAAATTAAGATTTTATAGACCTAATTTGACTGTTTGTATGCGAAAAATGCACCAGTTAAGATTTAGTTTTGAACAAATCTTCTGGAACGGCCTCACCGAGCCCCTTCCAGACCCTACCCCATTTTGCTAAAGGGACTTCAACATCCTGACTTGCCACTTGCACGAAAATATTGTCACTGGCCTGCAATTGAAAAAGGTTTGACTTAAGGGGATACTCTTTCTGTCTTTTCTGGCTGATTTATTAATATTTGTTTTTAGTAAAACGAGACATGTCAACATACTGTTGTTCATGGGTTGCACCTCTTACCCAGAACTTGCGATTGTGACTCAGTGGTGTGAGGGATCAAGTCTCTTCAAACATCTACACATTAATGAAGCCAAGTTTGAGATGCTGCAGTTAATTGACATTGCACGCCAGACAGCACAAGGCATGGAGTATGTAGATAATTACATAATTACCCTGTATTATCATCATCATACTCATCACCATCACCACGTCACCTTATCCAAATTCTACTATAAGTAATCATTTTTGAGTTAAATTTCTGGCATCATCAGGGGAGGAACTTAGATGATCACGGAATTCGTAAAATAGAAAGTTTTAAGTTGCCACTTGAAGAATGAGACTGTTGAGGCTGACCGTATAAGTAAAGGAATGGTTTCCAGACCTGGACAAACGGATGTTTTCCAAAAAAGTCATGGAAAGTCATGGAATTTGAAAATAGCAAAATCATGGATAGTTATGGAAAATGGAAAAATCTTTAATAAACATATTTCTAATCGTATTTGTAAATTTTGATAAATATTACATCGATAAAACAATTAGAAAGTATGTCTTTTTGTCTAAAATAAATCTTAAAAGTCATGGAAAAAGGTCATGGAAAGTCATGGATTTCTGTTTTATTAACCTTGTGGCAACCCTGGTAATGTGAAATTACAGATGCTAATTATATTTCTGGTCTCTAGAAATGTTGAGAAGTATAAACAACGGCTTAAGTAGGAGATGAAGAATTGATTGCTTGATGCTACAACTTGTTTGAATGAGTAAAACAAATTGTTTTCTGACAGCATATTATTCTTGGTTTCAGTTACCTGCATGCGAAGCACATCATCCACCGTGATCTGAAGTCAAACAGTATCCTTCTCAGCTCATACGTTTTCTATATTATGATTTTCAGTAGGAATGAAGAAGAAGAAGAAGATGAAGAAGAGTCCCGTAGAGCTAATGACAAAAATAGACTAATTAAAATAATAATCTGAGAACTTCTATTGAGCCATTATAATAATGCTCAAAGCTTCAGTCAGAGGTCACTGCAAAGCAAAATCGAAGTGCAAACCAGAATCCATTGTGAATCCGGTCGAAAGCCACGAGGGAACTCTGAGAATAATCGTTTATTAATTCAAACTGACAAGTATGCAGTAAGATTACATGATATAGTAGTAACGGATGATAACAAGTTTAACAGGAGTCCAATTTAACTGAATTTTATACCAATACCTGTACAAGGAACAGCATACTATGAAGGAAATGAGTCCAGAAGAGATAAGTTAACAGAACTGTTTGATTCTTATCTGAGTGTTCATTCCCGAAGTTCCGGCGCTTGTCTTTGTCTTCACTTAACAACATTTCAGATATTTTTCTGACCGATGACATCACTGTAAAAATTGGAGACTTTGGTCTTGCGACTGTAAAGACGCGGTGGAACGGTTCGCAGCAGTTCCACCACTTGACTGGATCAATACTTTGGATGGTAGGCTGTGCTGCTCTACCAATTTTTAGAATTTGAAGTGGTATTTTAAATCTTGTCTAAATGAGTTTCCCATGATCTTCCTTGGGGCTGTCAGGATGGAAGAGCAACTGAGAAGTTTGGTCTTTCATTCATTCATTCATTTCATTTAAGATATTTATATAGCGCCCAACAGTCTTCCCGCAGCTATCCAGGAAATCAAAAGCTCTTATGTTTTTAAAAAACAGTTAAAACTGTACTTGCTATCAAGCTCTTAGCATTTGTGCTGACAGTTGATGACATTGTGCATTTGTGTAAAGCATCCTAGAAGTAGCTTGCTACTGACGATGCTCTAGAAATTATCGTAATTACAATTACAAGATTATCTACTCGGGAGTGCTCCTGACCCTAGAATTCTACAAGAATTCCTACGTAAGTTGAGAAATGAAATATGATGCAATGAATACTGTACTTCCACCCGTGTGCCGTGACTCTATTTGGATTGCATAAAAGTTTTCTTCCTTAATGTGGGACATGGTGGCCGGTTGGTTAGAGTGCTCACCTTGAAACGTAGATTGTATGAGTTCAAGCATCCCCTGAGACAGTTACTGTGTATGGATTTGAGCAATTGCTCATAGGCGCTCACAATTGCTCAGTGCCTTCAATTGATAGTGGCACTTAATAAATGCATACTGCTAATAATAATAATAATAATAATCATCAGGACTTTAAGTCTTGCTACTTTTGGTTTTAGTAGATTGTACAGAGCTTCTTTCTTACCACTGAACAATATATGCCGTTTCATGTTGTGTTTTTTCTTGCTTATTTAGTCACCTGAGGTTATTCGAATGAAAGACGAAAATCCGTATACGTTCAATTCCGACGTCTACGCTTTTGGAATTGTTCTTTACGAGCTGATGGCTGGCCAATTACCTTATTCCAATATCACCAACAAGGACCAGGTACTGCTTGAATCCATTCTAATTATTATTATTATTATTATTATTAAATTTGTAACACGCGCACGGTCACACCGAAATGGGAATCTAATGCGTGGATAGTTAGCCGCCCGGAGAAGATGCAGTTAGACTCATATGCTGAGGTTAAGAAAATGAAGTCGCTGACACTTCTTCTGCTTCGTCTTAGTTTGAACTGCATTGTGTTTGGTTGTTTCCAGATACTGTTCATGGTTGGCAAAGGCTATCTGAAACCTGACATGTCTCAGCTGAGATCAGATTCACCAAAGGCATTCAAAAGACTTCTGCAAGACTGTATTCGGTATAACGTCGATGAAAGGCCTCTGTTTCCACAGGTATTCTTTTGTTACTATTATTATTATTATGCATTTATTAAGTGCCACTGTCTAATGACCCAGCATCAATCGATGGCACTGTTAGTGAAGGACTTGCTCAAAGTCCATGCACAGTAACTATCTGAGGGGGAGGCTTGAACCCGTACTCTTCCTGTTACACGGTGAGTGCTATAACCACTCAGCTAATGTGTCCTTGTTACTTGTTCACAGGTAACCATCATGTTGTTTTTAGTTATGGTGGATAAGTTATGTCAGGTTCCTAAAGCATGTGAATTAAATGCAATGTAAATACTGCAAGCATTTGTTGGGCATATTCTCTAAATCACCCTGAAGCAGCAATTGATTCAAAGAATGTAAAGACTTGATATCCAATTTTATTCACAGTTTTCCCAACTAATAGTGCTTATTCTTATTTATTGACATTTTTAAAATGCTGCTTGGTATGCATTTTTATTTGAGAGTAACAGTGTCAGGTTGACTGTATCAACTTGGAAAATTTGTGTTACTGACCTGAACTTGTAATTTCTCCAAGAGAAAATGCCAGTTTGTGCTTGACCAAATATCACTATTTCGTACATCTCTAGGTACAGGCAGTTTTGACTTTGTATGGCAAACTATTAGGAGTTAAAATCAAAGAAGTTGCTCAATCAGAGGAGTTTCTAAGCAAGTTTTGACTCTTGGACTTATTAATAGCTGGCTACAGATTCTTTTCATTCATTCATTTAAGAGATTTATATAGCGCCCCTTCAAGATTATCTACTCAGAAGCGCTCCCGACCCAACCTGGCTTAAGAGAACAGTCTTGAGGTTAGAGAAGAACGTGGCTGTAAGGGCTGTATGCATTAGGCGTAGATCCACAGGGAGCCTATTCCAGAATGCAGGGCCAGCAACAAGTCTCACTATTAATCAGGGGACTATGATCAGGCCTGGCTTGGGAGCGCTTCTGAGTAGAGCCCCTTGAAGAGGCGCTATATAAATTCTATGATTGATTGATTGATTGATTGATTGATTGACTAAAATTACAATCGTGAAATGAGACGTTCTCATCTTTCTTCAGATACTTGCGTCTCTTGAGACTCTTGTGCGCTCCCTACCGAAGATCCACCGGAGCGAATCTGAGCCGACGCTGAACCGAAACTACCTTCAGGCCGAGGAATGCGACTACTTATACACCTGCTCTTCCCCAAAGACTCCCGTCAACTTCCAGTTTGGCACGTTCACGTTCTTTCCAGGTGCTGCTGGCGGCGGTGGTGGAACGCTTGACGACCGGAGAGCTCTATTGTCTTGAGGGATGTGCTGCTTTAGCAACTTCCGTTTTTGAAGTTGACTGTTGTGATGCTGGTGATGGTGGGCTATGTTCTTCTTCTACCTGAAAAGTTACAAGATTGTAGATCTTGATTGCTGACTCTGGCTGCTTTTATCTCTTACGTTGCGTACGTATATCTATATATGTTGTGTATTTGTATACATGGTATATAGATATGCATTTATATATTATATATATATATGTTTGTATGTATGTAAATATGTATGTGTGTGTGTGTATAGATTGGATTTTTGAGCAGAGGTGCACCTTCATTAAACATATGGTAATATAGTATTGGATGATGCCCGCATTTTAACATGCACAGATGTGTGTGGCTGTGCTCGAATGTATTATGGGTTTTACGTCTTGCGGGTGAGTTCCAGATGAGTGAGATATGTGTGTGATGTTGGTGCACAGTGCTTTGGTTTGGAGCTTACTGGATCAGATCATTATGAGTGATTAATATTCCGGTGCTTTCAAAGTGTGAGTGCTTTTACTTTCATTTCAATCTCGTAGATCTGTTCAGGTACAAACTTGTGCATGGATATATGTTACCCAAGGATCAAAATGAGTTGCATGTCGGATATTTTAGAATATGAGTATTTTACATATTCTTAAAGACCACATTTATTGCTTTAAAATGACACCAAAAGTGTGGTTCTACCTTATTTTTTGACAAAGTTGCGAATGATTATGTGTTTTTTTTTAAATTTCATTTATTTTAATATATAATCACAAAACAATAAAAGTATTCTCTGTACAAAATTCTGAAAATACACTTTAAAACAATGGATTTCATCAAATGTGAGAAATCAGAAATGTAAACAACATTTTTTTCACCCATTTTCATTAAAATCTGAAAATAAGAAAAAGTGACATCTGATCATATTTTGCTGTTTTCCTAGGATTGTAAATTGCCAACATCTGACTCATTTTGATCCCTTGGGTCACATATGTCTGGCATTTGGCTTTTCAGTCAAACCTATGACACTCTACCGACTTACAGAGCCCTTCAAGCCTCTCAACCCTCTTAAATTCACCAGCCTTTCACCATCCTACCACCCAGGTCTACTCACTCCTCATCACAGCTTTATCTTGGTCTCCAATCTCAGAGATTCTGCAACCACTCCTTAATCTATGCTGGTCAAGCTCTTGGAACGAATGCCCAAAAGATCTTCGCCAGTTTGCTCATCCTCATATCTTATCTGTCAATCTCACGTCTCCTTCACTGGCCCTCTCTACTGCAGCTTTCCACTCACGATTTAAAACCAAACTCTCCAGTCTATCCTATCCTAGTTGTACACCTGCACCACCCCGTGACCACCATCATCAACGATTTCCATGATGTCTCCTTGGCTTGACCTCCCCGGATTCTGACCTGGCACTGGTATGGACCAAACAAGCTGGCTGTTGCAAACTTGATTTGATATAGCGCCAGTAAATAAGCTGGTCTCCCTTACATGGCTTTAGTGTGACGCTGAGAAATTTTGAAGATTTACATTGCTTTACACGGTACATTACATTACTTCAGTTTGAGTGTTGCTCAGGTTCTGAGTCAGTGATTCGTGGTTTTCTGGTAGAACACGAGTGGCCGAATGGCGCGTAAACCAGGAACGTGCATACGAGTCCACATTGTTAATGTATTTATCGTCAGAAGGTTAAAAAGTGTCCTGTTGCATGTACAGAAGCACCAGTACCAACACACTTGGGAGGTTAAGATTGCATTTTGTGGCATGTATATGAGTACCAGTACCAATGCAGTTCAATATCAAAACAAGTAGGTCATGTTTACACATCTGTCAAATGATCCATGCTTCCGTGTGTATACTTTTACCCACCTTTGACTTGTGTATGTTTGCATAGTTTTCTCCATTTAGAATTTTTTTATTAAAATTATATAAATAAATTGGAAATGGAAAGCAGTGGCCTCTCTTAGAGTAAGCAGCTGTTGACAATGCAGCTCATTGGTTTGTGACTCATTGGACGTTAATGTCAGGATTTTTAGTCCATTTTGAAATTATTGAGTTGATTGCTTTTGCTTTGTCTTTCGGTCTCGACAGAGATCTGAACGGCTCTCTTGACTGAAGGTTTAGTGTGCTATGTATAGCAGCGTGATTCATAGTTTCATTGACATAGTTTTTTAATTACTTTCAGTGAAAGTTCAGGACCAAAGCACCAGTTTTTAAGGGATGCTAAATGAGTAAATTTAGCTGCTGTATACAGTTAAAACAGTATTGTATTATGACATTGAAGTTAACTCCATTTGTTAGAAGGCTGTCAATTGTATAAGTTGCTGTCCTTTCTGTCAGATATGCCTATGGCATATACAGTCTCTGCTGAATGTAGGCTTAATTTTGACTTTGGCTATGCTGAGTAGTGCAGAATCTTTTCAAGAAATGGGGCACCACATATCCCTTAGAAACTCAATGAGCTTAAAGAGACGTTTTTGCGTAATCAGGCTAAAAGTAAAGCTATTATTTGTGTATCTATGTATAATTTTTCAGCATGTTCAGTATTACTGTTGTCACATGATCAGTGACATGTGATCAAATCAGCCTCAATCAAGTTCAAAATAGTCCTTCAGATGCCCATAATCATCGACAAAGTACAGTTGTTTATATTTATTTTGTTTTAATAAGAGTTGACATGTGTTGAACTGCTGTACTTCTGATGATGTCTTGTCGTCTTTAGGCTTCTGTTGACTCCAGGTACATGTTTGGCTTAGAGGCTATTAAGCCATTTGGAAATGGATAATATTTTGCAGCTGCGTTAGAGCAGTGTTTCCCAACCTGGGTGCTGTGGCTGTTTGGCAGACTGGGTCAAAGAGGTGAAAACTACAGATTATCACTACAGACATAGGCCAGTAACTATCTTTAAAACTTAAAGTAATGTAGAAATTGTCACGACACTGTGATTCAATACAAGAACGTTGCTTATCATTAAAATGAAAAAATTAAAATAAAGAACTAACTGGAAGAAAAATGAAATTAAGACCAGGTGCCATTGACTTTTAGTGAGGGTGACTTGCTCTGAAAAAGGTTGGCAA
Source organism: Aporrectodea caliginosa (assembly GCA_020284085.1). Classification (NCBI taxonomy): domain Eukaryota; kingdom Metazoa; phylum Annelida; class Clitellata; order Crassiclitellata; family Lumbricidae; genus Aporrectodea; species Aporrectodea caliginosa. Next base: position 3,719,172 of record JACEVL010000163.1, on the reverse strand, counting down.
CCACTGCAGTAGGGGTACAGTCTTTGATGGCTAAAAGCTTCCTTATTTTTATCAAGGTTACAACAACTGTTTGATTTTTCTGTATGACTGATGTGCGTATTCAATGTGCTTTGTTGTCCAATGTCATTAGAAACACTTGGATAACTTAGGCACTCTCTGAGTATTTCTGCTCGTATTGCGTGAGTTTATATACTATGCGAATGCGTGACTGCTGTGTAAAGTTTCTTCTGCAAAGTTGTACTACTAGTCACGTAGCTGTATAATACTTATAAAAGTATCTATTGTCCTGTTTGCCTATATGCTGTGTTCACTTGCATATTGTGCTGCCTGTTGCCTACTGTGTAAGGGCTGTCAGATTTTGGAACCTTGGATGTAATGTTCATCACTGAATTGTGTACATGTACTTGAGTTTCTAAGGCATTTCAGTGTTGATGGGATCAATTCCACTAGGTACTTGTCTCAGCATTCTGGCTGTATGCTCTTGGCTGGTATCACTTTAACCGTTTCACAGCTGATTTCACTTGGTGAGCAGTGATCACTATGAGAGCTATTACTACCATTACACTACAAGAGTTATTACTGACAGTACACTAAAAGAGTTTTTCGGGATATGGACAATCTTCCCCCACAAATCGCCCCTGGGAAGAATCACTCTCCACATTTTGCCCTTCGAAAGTTTTGCTCCTCGGAAATCTACAAATAAGACACAAAATGTTTGGTGAATTTTAAAAGAAGTTTTGTGTGAAGTTTAATGACCCTTGACTTTTACGAAACAATTACTAATATTTAGCATCAAATATTAAGTATTATTGAATAATGTTGTTTTAAGTTAATGTCAGAAATATTTTTATAGTGTATACATTAAATATTTTATTTGAGTTAGATCAAAATTGGGAGTTTGGTTATCTATCATTCGCGACCCAGTAACCAATGACTCGTGGACCGGTACCAGGCTGCGGACCACAGTTTGTGTAGCACTGGGCTAAGACACAATTGTGACCCAAGGGATCGAAATGAGTCGTATGTCGGCAATTTACTTTCCTTGGAAAACAACAAAATATGATCAGAGGTCACTTTTCCTTATTTTCAGATTTTAATGAAAATGGGTGAAAAAAATTTTTTTTCACATTTCGGATTTCTCACTTTTGATGAAATTCATTGTTTTAATGTGTATTTTCTGAATTTTGTACAGAGAATACTTTTTTGTTGATTATATATTAAAATAAATGTAAAAATTTTTCACTAAAAAACACATAATCATTCGTAACTTTGTCAAAAAATAAGATAGAACCAAACTTTTGGTGTCATTTTAAAGCAAAAAATGTGGTCTTTTAGAATATGTAAAATACTCATATTCTAAAATTTCCGACATACGACTCATTTCGATCCCTTGGGTCACAATTATGGGTGGGAATGGTAGAAAGTCAAACTGTGAAACTGCTGATTATCACTCTGACATAGGCCTATAATTATTGTTTAAAACTTAAAGTAGTTCAGAAATAGCCTCAACACTACAGTTGAACACAAGGAACATTGCTCGTCATTAAAATAAAGAACTAGCTGGAAGAAAAATAAATGAAAGTAAGGCCAGTTACTGTTGACTGAACTGCTTCTAGTAAGGGTCTCTTGCTCTGAAAGAGATTGGGAACCACTGCACTAGAAAGTCAAGCCTTTTGTATGTTGTATCCTTGTAACTATCCCACCTCAGTTTATTGGCCAATGCTGGGCCCTGGCAATTCTGGGATTGCCTCAAGGAGGCTGATATTTTCAGCAACAATTGACAGCGGAGTTGAACATCTAGCATTTGTCTCTCGATTAACGGAACATGTATATTAAGACTTACGGAGTACAGAGTCGTAAAATGTAGGCCCTTGTTGGGGTACTGAGTGACTGTGTGTGGTAGGCGATGCCCAGCTGGGTCTGGGCTGGACTGATAGAACTTTGAGATGTATTTCATGTATTGCTGTGTACATTCGCATATTTTCGTTATGTCTCACGTCTGATAAGTAGTTTGTCGGCTTGATACTTGCTGTGATGACCTGCTTTGCAGATAATTGTTAACATTCACTTTACCACCTTTTGTTGAATCTCTTCTGAGTGCCTCCATAGGTAATACACAAGCGTAGCTAACTTGAACAGATTTCTTCGGTTCATCCGTAGTCTTGGTGCCTCAAGAAAAACCGGATTTTTTGTTGGAACAGTTCGAGGACAGTCGTTGGTCTGTCGTAGTCTAGACTCTTACCATGGCGTTCACCATCTCTTGACATTTTTACAATCGACACTTGAGTCAGGAAACAACAACAGTCAGGTTGGTGTAAGACTTGCCTGGGTTAGGGAGGCTTGTGTTTTATGTACGGTGCTAGGACAATTCGGCCCCGGCTTTTACGTGGGTAGAAGTCGGATTGATGAAAATAATTCTTGCTTAAATAGAAGCTGGATTGACGAAAAGACTTCTTGCTGAAATAGAAGTTGGATTGATGAAAAAAATTGCTGCTTAAGCAGAAGTTAGATTGATGAAAAATAATAATGAATTTTCTGGCACCAAATTGTCCGGTGCCGAATTGTCTGGTGCCGAATTTTCGGGTCACCAAATGCACACTTGTATTGGCTCTTCTGGCAATCTATGAAGAGGACTACTGTAAATGTTTGGTTGCTTAGTTTTATGTCTGATAAATTGTACCAAAGTGGATGCCTGTTGAGGTTGTGATTTTGAAACATGTCAATTACACAAGGATCTGTGTGAACTGTTAATGAGTTTGTTTACCGTTCTTTTGTCTTGTGATGCTGATTGTCTAGCTGGCCAGCCTAACATTTCTGGGTGTCCTCATTTTTCAGATACTGCTGCAAGAATTTTTAGTTCGATATAGCAGTGTAGAGACATCAGAGAGAGCAGTCTAATAGCGATCTGGCTCCTTTATTTATTTTTCATTGGGGTGATTTAGCGAGTGCTGGCTGAGACTTTGATTGTTCTGTGTCAGTTGATCTGACTTGCTTAAGTGCATCTAACTGTTAGTTGTTGTTGTTGTTGTTGTTGTTGTTGGTTGTCAGAGATCCTGACATTTTCAATTGTATTTCAAAATAACATGCAACTTTGTGTGCTTTCATTGGTCAATTTACCGTCATTATCTGCTGCAGAAATTTCATATACAGCTATTTGATGCACTGCATCTGAAGGGAAACACAGGGAAAGGGTGTTAGCCATTCATGGCTGTACATTTCAGTTGTACATCCAACTGAACTTCTAAGTGTCTGGCCCAAAACGGATTTTATCGTGAACACAACTTCAAGAACTACTTCATGTGTTGAAAATGCAGTGTGAATGTGATAATATTGCCGTATGGGCTTCATTTGTCCTACATGTAGGATAACATATTGAGTTACTGTTGTGGAAGATAGTTATGGTCTCCTTAGAAGTTTCTGACCTACTCTTGACCCCTTAGGTGGAAAACGAAGCACCAGTAATGGTTGAAAAGAAAGTTTTACATGCTGAGAAAGCATCTGATGGGTGTCATTTGGCCAAAGTGCAACAAAACAGTCTTTTATATTGATTTGCCCACGTGCAGCGTTTTCAAGCCTCATCAGTTTGATTAATCACTGCTTGCTTGCCCTATCTGAGTTTGAATTTCATCATGGTTTTATAATTCTTTCAGTCATATATAAATACTCAGTAGAGAATATCCAGCCTGTGATTTTGTTTTCTGTATTATAGTCTTTTACAGCTGTTAGTAATGGTTGCCAACTTTGTCATCTTGAAATTCATGAACTTTAGTGTTGCAGGTTAACTTGAAATTATTTAACGTGAGTTGTTCATGCACATAGAAAACTGCTAGTCCATTGATTCGTGAGCTGCTAGTCATTTTACCTGTTCTCTTAATGAAGAATAAGCTGATATATTTTATACAAATTTTCATTATGTGGTGCTTAATTTTAGCCAGATTGCTTGTTCATTGATTTGCTAGAGTACTTGAGGTCTACATTTTTATTTAACAGTATTCTGAAGCTGTGGCTTCTGTTTGCTTTTTAGAGTAAATTGAGTTATTTTAAAGTTATGTGATCTGTTGATCAAAGGCTTGTTTTTCCTGCAGACTCTGTACCTTTGCTTGTCTGACCTGGTCCAATGTTGTACTCATATGGGAACAAAATCAAACAGGAACGACTGTAATAATGTAATGGCAGTTGACACTTGTCCGGAATGAAGATTTCTTCGTAGTGTTCGGGAAATTCTCAAATGCTAATAATCTGTTAATGCATTACAGGATCTGACTTTGGTTTTCCATGGCTTTTTGGAGTCCTGTGACAACTAAAGGATTTTGATGCAGATGTATTTCGTGCTGTTCAAACAAGATTTGAACAACATTGTTGTGATGTCATTTTTTGCATTAATTCTGGTCAGCGGGGTTCAGTGCATTATTTTCTCAATGTGTTTTATGTCAGTTTCATGTCAGTGTTGTGTGATTTAGTTATACAGAAATCTATTCAGAACATGGGTTCACTGTAAACGTCCTGGAATGTTTGTGATTGTAAAGTATTTATCATAACTGAACGAAGAAAGTTTACCTTAAATTGCCAGTTGCTGCATTTTGCACAGTTGCTATACTTGATCTTTGTGCCAAAGTCAAGCTGATTGTAGAATATTTGAAGCAGCTTTGGGACATACATTTGTACATATATTCGTTGCTTCAACAAACAGCCCCGCGCTGTATGAACCAAAGATCTACGTCGGTGTCTTGGTTGTAAACATTTGCTGTTTTTACTGGTAATATACCGTAATCATTACTGTTTCTGTACAAAGGGGTGTAATTGAAACCAAACGATGATGTGAAGAAATAGTGAGTTTGCTGTTATTATGACAATGTTGTTCATTTATAGAACCTAGTAGTTCAGGGCCAATTTAGGCTGAGTCATGCAGATGCAGAAAATTTTCATGCAATTTAGGGATATACTCGTAGGCCTATGCCTGCAAACTATATAGCTTACAGCATGCCAGAGTTATAGGAACGTGCATATTGTCATTTGTTTTATGACTGCATTATTATTATTATTATTATGCGTTAGTACTTAGTAATATCATTATTTAATTATAACTGTTGTCATCAGACTTGATGCATTATGGCTTTGTGTGGCGGCCCATTACCTCATTTTATTTTTGATAAGTTGTTATTATACTGGGATTTGGATATTGTTACAAGGCATATCTCCGTCTGCTCTCATCTATCACTCTAGCAGAGCTGTCTCTCTCTCTCTGTCTTTGCTTTGTGGCATTATGGTTATTGTTCTGCTGTTAACCGACTGCTTATTAACAGATGTCCTGTGAGTATTGTGATATTACATCGGCTCTTTGAGCGTCAGAGCACTTGCTGTCTTTTCTTGTGATGTTATGTTCGTGACTATCGATCAGCCGAAGCAGTGCTAGTCGTACGTGTGTGCTTTCGAAATCAGTTTTCAAGGCAAGACAGACATTGATCAATCATTACTAAACTAAAACATTTTTATTCAAAAGACACCAAAAACCGTATACAATAGTTGTATTGCACTCGTATCTTAAAACTCGTTATAACATCTATATATATAATATATAATATATATTATGCATAATATATATTATATATTATGTTTATATATATATATATAATATATATAACATCAAACACCAAATTTTGTTGGGGTAATCCCTATCAGGCTGCATTTAGGTAGTATGCTAAGTCACCAGTTTATGTAACACCGTGTATTTACTCAAGTTTTCTTCAGCTGTCAAATACTGTAACACAAAAGCAGCATATCTACAATGATTAAAGAACTGATTGACATTGTTGACTGTTGCTTTACTGAAAGACATTTATCCAATGGGGTCGTCCATTAATTATGTCAACAAATTTTAGGCCTTTTTGACCCCCTCCCCCTTGTCAACAACTGTCAAACATTGACGGACCCCCAAAAATTATGTCAGCAATCCCAGAACCCCAGCAGCCTAGCCCGACTGACATTTTTTTCTCAACGACCTTTTTTAGAGATTTGAACTCGGATGACCTTTTTTTTTTTTAGATGACCTTTTTTTAGACATTTACTCTGTTTCGCTACCTTTTTTGGATTCATTGCAAAAAAATGTTTGACGTCAACTTCAGCCGAACCCCCTCCCCCCTGTCAACAACTGTCAAACTTTTCCAAACCCCTCCCCTATTTTGTTGACATAATTAATGGATGACCCCAATGACTAATTTAACACTTTGATGACGAGAGTGTACTAAAAGCGACTGGGGAATAAATGCAGCTCGTCATTAAAACGTTGAATACATTTATCCAGTGACCGGTTTAATCAAAGTTCACCTGAGAACAGAGACTGACCTGACATTCATCACACAACAAATCTTACTGGAGATGCATGTTTGGCTGTTGTGCTACTCAAATTGCCACTTCGTAAGGTAACATAACTGGACATTTATTTATATGGCATCTTTTGTTACTGGGACCTGAAGTGACCAATCGGCAAACATGCTGGGGATAGATTTTTTTCATGCTTTAAATTCATCCAGCAGAAGTCACTGCAACTAGGAAATTAGCATAAAGGAAAATGTGGGAAAATAAAATATATCTGATTTGGCAAATAACAGGATCATTCATTAGAAACATGCCAAAAAATGCTTTTTCAAACACTGGTCGACTCTTAATGATTTCTTCCTTACTGATGGACACTCGAAGCATTACTGATTATAATTACAGACAGTGAACAAGGATTACCCAAAAGCAGTTTTACTTGCAGCAGCGCAGTACGGAACCTACCCTTTTCTAGCCTTATAATAGATCCCAGCCAACGAACAGTCTATGGTGGAATCTATTTCTGAAAAAGTTCTGTACCTGAATTCCAAAAAACTTCCAGTGATACTGGTCATAGGTACCGGTCGGTACTCGGTAGTCCAGTTATTCTGGGCCATAGGCAGGCTTCTGATAAACAGATCGCTTACCTTTGCAGCCTGTAATAAATTATTTTACCTGGTAGTCAAGTTATTCTGGGCCATAGGCAGGCTTCTGTTATGAACAGATTGCATGCCATTGATGCCAGTAATAAATTATTTTGATCGTTTCATTACATTACACAAACATCACTGCATGTAATACAAAAAAGAAGATTTTAAAAACGGACAAAGGTATGAGAACGTTTTCAACCAATTTGGTGGTGAAGCAACCATCAAAGGCCTTCCAGATTTAATTAGGCAGTGCATTAGTTCTCTAATTACAGTCTTCCATATCCTGTAGATGGAAGCACTAATGTTTTTGCCTTTACTCCATGCAGGACTGGTTCATTGCAGGAATGTGCCAAAGTATAAAATTCTACTGCTTCGTTACTGCCAAGTTAAACAGAACCAGTTTTTAAAAGCGGCATAGGCAGCTTCTCAATATTTCTAAGCAGTACACAGCAATCGTCAAATAAGAAATCAAACTAACTGATAAGTAATGCAGCCCTAGAACACTGTTTGCACATTGGTACTTCATCTTGTCCAGACTGAGACACTGGTGACCTGACAATTACACATATTACCGGTATGAGGATGGACTAATTTTATTCTGGTGTAAAACATCGGCAAAGGCCACGTTCTACAAATGTCACGATTAGCGATCACCTCTCTTCTCGTAAGTAAATTGGTAAAAGTTCCTGTTCCTGTTCCATCATTTGGACAGAGGTCCAAGTAAGGATTTTACCCTGTTCTCATTATTTCCTAAAACTAACCTACTAGGTTTCCCTTCCTGAAAAGGCACTGCCAAATCCCCAAAAAGCTCACATTGGCAAAAGTGGTTGAGCCTAGAAAATGATAATCCAACAAAATATGTGATCAGTAAACGAAATGCAGCACATCTTTAATATTGATAATATCAGCTTTGAAATGACAGCTTCCACTCTTCATTAATCTGGAACAGATTGTGGCAGTCTTAACAAAGTATAGCAACCTACTGGTATTAACGCTACCGCTTAAAACTTACAAAAGTCTCTTGCTCGTATTATTTTTCAGCTCATAGGAGTAAGATTTCAAAATATGTTAACACTTGTTTAATCTTAAATGGCTAGTGTTTCCTTATTATTATAACTATTAATTATTACTATTATATATTATTAATATTATTGTTATTATAACCCCTAATATACAACTACTGTCATCAATAACTTTCTACAGATAGTGCTAGTGTCACTGATGTCGAGATGCTACTTATACGCAAAACTGCTTACTGATTCAATGAAACATGCATCAAAAATTATGTTTAAATATAATACAGACATTGAAAAACATTGACTTAGTTGCTGTGTTCGATAGTGCAGTTTCAAAGGACATCATTTAAACTCATTTCACCATTTTAACTCAAGTCTAAGGTAGGAAAAGTAGATAAACGTTCATCAACAAAACCAAACAAAGACTAAATGGACAACAGAGTTATAAAAACCAGCAGGTACTCTGCAAACACTGTTCTCGGTATTCCATTAAGTATTTGCCTTGACAACATTTCAGTTACGCAAACCCAATAGGTCGATCAAATCAAAGCCACAAGACTTTACCGGACAACACCGACTGCATAAGAGGCTTACCGCACAACCACCCATGTTACCATATTGCAAATATTAACATTTCAACATGCCGGGCTTGGCCATACTAGGCATCAAGAATCTCTTCAGAATTTATGAAGCCATAACAGTGTACAGAATACTACAGGTGCTTTCATGAACGATACAGTAAAACAAAACAGGAAATTTGAGCATGCTCATTGCTGGAGCTCAGAGGCTCACATTATTAAACCTGGCAAAGAGAAAAGTCATGGTCTTTAGGAAAGCGGCAGTTCACAGCCACACTGATCGGTTGGATTTAAAAACCAACTGGAATTCAGCAACAGCAGTTACACAGATGCTGAGGGAAAAGTTTCCAGATGGTGGAATGCAATTGTATTGTCAAATCTCGGTTACTGATACTGAAATGGTTGCTGCACTTGTCTTGTAGTTAGGTCTGGCCCTATGCAACATGCAACAAGGTTTGTGAAGTACATTAATTTTCGGCTACCTCTACTCAACGCAGTTACTTTAGAATTCCTGAATTTAGCATATTTATTAAGTAACAAATAGTAGTTACATCACGACCTCAGATATTGACCTCAACAATTCTTATCTTTAGAAAACAAACGAACAGAAATTGGCTTTAAAGGGGCAGCTACCAGTATTTTTCTTGACCAGCAGAATTTGGTGGAAAAAGACCCTGTGACTGTACAAGAATACAGCTAGTTACCCTTGCTTTTAATCTGATCTTAATGGTAAGTGGGATTATATTCAAACAAATTGCAATATAACAGTGTGTGTGCTCTTAAGAGGCTGATGGAAATTAAAAGTGCTTGATTTTCATTAGAAAGATTACCTCTGAAACACAAATATAGGCAACAGACAAACATTACGGAACGACACAGGTATCACAACTGGCAAAATTAACATTACTGGCACTGAACACAGTATAACAAGGTAGTCACACGGTAAATGTCTGTGCAACATCTGACATAGCAACATCGATCTAATAACCAGCTAGTACACAACATAGCTTGTATGTTTGTCGCTTTCTAACGCTACATGTTACCAACGGAAACACAATAATTCACTACCACTTTGTTTAACAACTGGTTCAGGTGATTGAACAACCGAATACATCCGTCTTCATGACAACCAGCATTCACAATCCACGAAGGTAAAGCTGTAAAGTTTTACACCATAAGCTAGTTCACTGGTATCAACTTGCATAATAACCAACAGTTCCAGCACTGTAAAATTGTCATTTTGCCAAGCTGATACACTTGACAGACTTTACTCTCTTTCAGTGAAGTTTTAGAATGCAATCCCACAGGCCTCAATACCAAAAATTTAAGGTTTTCATTTGCACCTGAACACAGAAGACACTGTACATGCTCTGAAGAAATGCAATGTGCATAGGTTTGAAGTCACGAACTTGCAGTCAGAGCTATACAAAGATCGTTAAACAGCTCTCAATTTACCAAAACTTGCTTGAAACACCATGTTTGTCAAAAATCTGCAGAAGATTATAAAAAACCACAAATTCTGAAAGGCCAATTTTTAACCCATAAAAGAAATTGTAATACACTTCTTTCTTTTTATCAAATGCATCAGACGGAGGACTGGAATTCTTTGACGTTGCACGCAACTCGTATGAAGCAGTCATGAAGGAAGTCCTAGTAGTTATTAGGTGTGGTAATAACAAAGTCAAAATCACTGCAGTGCATTGTAGAGAGCATTACCTAGTCACACGATTGCAAACATCAGCTTTTCCTCAAAGTCTCGGCCACCCGATCCTGTTTCAAATTGTCCGACTTCTGTGCGCGAGAGTCTTTCACGTCACCTGACGTCATGTTAAGCACCGGTCGCCGCTCCAAACTATTGCTCAAGCAAGTCGCCACTGAATTCTGTGTGACGCTGTCCTTCTTGATGGGAACAGTTGATGGGTGTGATCGTACCTCTTGGCTGAACGCTGGGTCAGCATTTGAAGAAGCCCCTGGACCCAATGCTGTGGGAAATGGCAGTGGCATTTCGTGAATTTTGTCTGATGCAGTGCAAGTCTTTGTGGAGACGTCGTCGTCATCGTCGTCTGATGCAAATCCTCCGTTATGAGTAGACGCATATGGAGACGCAACATCGGTTGGCTTGATGGGAGCAGAAACTCTGGCCAGAACATCAGATGACAATGATGTCTTTGCATTACATGCAGCCACACTACTAGCATCAGCAGCCTTTGAGAGAGCACAAGCAGATGCTGCCATTGCTACGCCGGATGATGGCTTTGGTGTGCTCGTGGATGTAACTGGAGCATTGACGGACTTCACTGATGCATACAAAGTAGTCACCAGAGAAATTCCAGATGAGACCTGGATGCTGCTGGTCACATCGTGGGTATCTGCAGGCTTCACTGACGTACAAGGTGAGGAAAGGGATTGCTGTGCACAGCTGGAAACAACTGGAGCATTCACAGCCTTCACTGAAGTAGTAGACACTGATGCCAAAGGAGCATTGGCTGACAGCTGATGTTCAGTGCTTGAGACAACAGGAGCAACAGTAGCCTTTGCTGCTGTAGTAGACACTGATGCCAAAGAAGCACCAGCAGAAGATTGCTGTACACAGGCAGAAACAACGGGAACATCCCCAGCATTCACTGATCCAGAAACTGATGCCAAAGGAGCATTAGCGGGAGGCTGTTGTTCACTGCTATTAGAGACAATAGGACCAATTGCAGTCTTCACCGATATAGCGGACACTGATGACAAAGGAGTATTAGTGGGAGGCTGTTGTTCACTGCTCATAGAGACAATATTAGGATCAATTGCAGTCTTCACCGATATAGCAGACACTGATGCCAAAGGAGTATTAGTGGTAGACTGCTGTGCACAGCTACAAACAACAGGAATATCTGTCGCCTTGCCAGGTGCAGATAAAGGTGCCAACGGAGCATTTTCAGCGCATTCCCGATGACTAATGGAAACGATTGGAGCAGCAGCAGTCTTCAATGATGTGGAGGCAAGCGCTGCAGTAGAACCCTTTTGATCGCTAGACACATTTGGATCGGCCACAATGGATGACGTCCCCAGTACCTCAATGGCAGCTGCATCATTTTTGCACAGCTGGTCATAAATTTTGCTCGATGATGTATGCACATCTTTCTCTTTCTTTTCATCCAATACCAACTGTTCTTTCCTGACCTCTGTCTTGTCAGAAGATCCACTTGCACCAGTATCAGAAAAGACCTGTTTACCCGCAGAACAGACAGACAAGGAGACACATTCTGTTGAGTGCACAGGCTCAGAACTCATCTTCTTCAAATCACTTCCTACTTTGTCCGGCAGTAATCCACTATTTGCTGTTTGAACAGACACTTTCGAGCCACCAACAGCAGCCGCTTGGCTTTCAGATGACTCCACACCTGAGGACTCTTGTGGTTCGCTGCTAGCCAACAGCGAACATTTTGATGCAATCTGAAAACCACTTGATGCCAACAAAGAATCTTTGGATGCACCTCCAACATTAGTCGTCTGCACCTCTGAAGAACATTCTGTCGTGTCAGGCAACCCTTTTGTGGCACCCAGCAACTCCTTATCGGCGAAACCAGCCGTCATGAATGCTGAAATTAAAGCTACAGATGCAGCTCCAGGTTCCACCTGCAAAACGTCTTTGGACATCGTAGGCAAGTGTTTGGATGTAGTTTGTGAATCTTCAGACGTAAGCTGTGGTACTCTGGGCTCTGCTGAATGAAGATTTTCATCTTTAGATCCCAATAGTACACCTTTGGTAGCAACACCTGATGCCTGCAAGTCATCAGCAGCAGCAACAGCACCTTTGGATGCAGGTTGCAACCGTTCACCTACCACTTCAGCATCCTTACCCACCTCCTGATATCCTTTGGCAGACACCTGTACATCTCTAAGTGCCAACTGAACATCTTTAGAGACTGCATGGGGCTCTCCCTTCGACATATCTTTTGACTCACTGAATATCCCACACGACTCTTTGACGAGAGGGGAACTGCTCACGACAGACTTTGACTCATCGGGAAACCCCTCCACAGTTTCACTTTGTTTCTGCAGTTCTTTTGGTGGTTCGTGAAACACTTCTAAATCCTCTTCGCTTGTCAGCTCAACGGTCGATGTAAAATACGGATGTTCCTCTTGCGGAACGGACTTCCTGGGAGGTGGCGGTTCCGGCTTCATCAGCATCCACGGATGAACAAGAAGTGACTCCAGGTTAGGTCGTTGAGTGGCATTGATAGACAGACACTGACCGATCAAGTCTTTCACTTCTGCAAATTCATTGAATCGATTTTACAATTATTATAATTATTACGCATTTATTAAGCACTACTATCTAATAATAATAATAATAATAATCTTTTCTTTATTGAAGCACCTGACAAACGCATTGCACTGTACATTTACATGTTATGCAATTTAAATCTTAACTACTAACAGAACAGACAGCCTGCAATACACGGCGCTAATAGCAGCCTACAAAGCATGTCCGCCCTACGGGACTCGAACTCGGTACCTCTCGCTCTCCATGCCAGCGTGTTATCCAATGCGCTATCGGGCAACCCCCAATGACCAAGCATCAATCAATAGCACTGAGCAACTGTGAGCGAAGGACTTACTCAATGTTCCTATGCAGTAACCTGCTCAGAGAATTCTCGAACCCACTCTCGCATTACAAGGGGAGCGCTTTAACCAATCGCTTACCGTGTCCCACAACTCATATAGTACTATTATAAATATTACTGTTCTTGCCTAATCAATGTTATTTTTCTGCAATTAATTGCTATAATTGTTACTTTTGTCTCGAAAATATTATAAACACTTGTTAAGCACTATTGTTTACTGTGGTATTTCGTGCCTCCATAAGTCTATTGTTGTTATAGCTATCACCACATCCATCATCCCCATTATTCATATTACAGGAAAAAATTTCCATTGTATAAACAAGTTTGGGTGTACAAAATCAGTTCCATTGCATTAGCTCTGCTGTGTAATTTATGTCTCAATAAAACCTAAATATTTTCCAGCACAAAAACTTTTCTTAGCAAGACTATATTACTAATAATATCATTACCAAGGTTTCAGTTGAGATGTACTAAATATTTGCCTGTTCTTTTTAATCATTTCTGGCATTTATTTCTGATTAACTAAGGTAACATAGCAAAACTTAAGTCATCCATACATAAATAAATACTCACTATATAGTGATATATATTTAATTTTTAGGTTAACAGTAATTTTTAGGCCTATAATCGTAATAGTTTCAAAACTGGTAAAAGACCTTTAGAAACCTCCTTCCGATATACTGGCTGAGCTTCGAGAATCTCTTCATCATGCTCAAAAGGAATATCGCCACAAACGATGTCAAAAAGAAGGATGCCGAGAGACCAGACTGTAGCCGAGACAGCATTATATCTCTGCTGCCGTATCCACTCAGGAGGACTGTACACTCGAGTCCCTGCAAGAATTTTGCAACAGTTAGAGTATACCATAAAAAACTTTAAATATTTCAAGACTAAATTAAATTAAGTAAGTAAGTATAGTCTTATTACTCCATTTGCAAAGTACAATGGGACAGCAAAATTGAAAAAATGATAACAACAGAAGTAATAATACATAACAATATAACAAAACATGTTATATATAATTATTACGTAGAAAACCACGACCACTACTGGTCAAAGTTTCAGACAAATTTTTTAAAATATAATATGATATAGAAAACTAATGCCTTGCTCCTTATGACAAGAAATATTAATTTCTGTTATTTTCTCAAGTACAGTAAACCTTCCATAGTTTAATAATGCTAGCATTCCTCTAACAGATACAAAGTATTTAAAACGTACACAGAAAAGATGAAAGTGTTCGTTTTTTTACACACTTAATCCTTCAATGACGAGGTGGTATTAAAAGTTACCGAGAAAACAATGCAGCTTGTCGTTAAATTGTTAAGTTGCTGTCATTGTGTAACACTATGAAAACTCCAAAGATAATATCTAGACTTTTATTTAAAACGCTCTCATGAAAAAGCTTTTAACCTAAAAACACCTTAAGAAGAAACAAAGAGTTCTCCTTTGTGAAAATCAACCATTAAAACCATGTCAGAAACAATGTGCTTAGACCTCTGATAGTTGCGTGTCTATCACTTATTTTCACATCAATAGGTTCTATAGATCTGCAATGACATGCCTCAGTAGTTTTACACAAACATTAAAAACCATAAAGAACATTTAAATAGTAACAAACATTTAAAATACACAAAGAATTCTGCGTTAACATGCACACCAATTACCTTCAAATTCAGTGTAGATGCTGTCCTTCAGATATGCACCAGAACCAAAATCAATCAGCTGTAACTTTCCGGTGTTCAGGTCGATAAGGATGTTTTCGTCCTTAACGTCCAAATGTACCACCCCAGCCTTGTGAATCTCTACGACCGTTTCCACAATCTGACAGAAGAAGTCGCGAGCAACATCCTCCGGCAGAGGTCCGTTTTCGGTGATGAAATCAAACAGATCCTTGACGGACTCTCGCCGTTCCATCACCACAACAAAGCTGTCTGACTTCTCGTAATAATCCAAGATCTTCACAATGCCAGGAACATGGGCAACCATGAGCATCAGATGAACTTCAATTGGTACCTTCTGTCCCTCCAACTGAAACAGTACCAACCAAATCTATGAATGTACAAGTATGCATCTATCAACAGACTTAATATAGCACCCTTACACTACCTACGAATACTACCACCTGTTGTCATACCACACTATCGATGCAGCTTGGTCCAAAAGACTCTCAACATGATGCTATCTGTCAACTGTCGATGGGAGTCTGTTGGTCGAGCTTCACACGTGTGTGGGCCCAACACTGGTGACTATTCTAGTTTTCTGAACATTGTTTTGCTTACTGATAACATACCAGTTATTAATGCTATTTTAAATAGTATAGGCTAGCACAGCAAGTGCCCCTGACTATATTGCTCTTGAAAAGGGGTGTCAACGGGTATCTGGAGGCCCAGGTATCTGGGTACCCATTCTAACATCCAATTGCACCAGGGCCAGTAAATCAATACTCGAATCCCGGCCAGAGAGGCATAAAGCTTTAAACATAATGGCAATTGCCTAATTATGGTTTAACAGCTTAATAACAGGCAATTGGCTGTCTCTTCCTGTGAAGCCACGGCAAGTGTGGTGGGAGCCGTGGCGGATTCAAGATTGCTTGCGTGGGTGCAATGGTATTTCAAGTGGAGCGCCAGGTTGTAGCAGTGAACCATGCATGTGTGTGGTGGATCCCGAGTTTAAGGTAACCTTATGGCAGCAAAGGCCCTTAACATCAGCATAAATTATTTTGAACAGTTGTCACCATTCGTGTGTGGTCTAAGGGACGCCAGCATAAAACCAAGAGAGGTGTGGGGGGAAAGGCAAGCAGCCCCTACAGGCCTATAGCAAAATCTGCTGCTGGGTCACCTGGGTGACTTAAACACTATGATTACATCCACAACAGTGGAGGATTTAGTCATCTATAGGCTGAGGGGGTAGGCCACTGCATCCCTCGTGGTTTAACGCTGGCACCCTTAAGACCAGGCCAGTGCATGTGGTTGCCAGAACATTGCACCCCTCTGGAATGCCTTTCCCCACGCAAGCTATCCTGCCTCCAGTGACAGTTAGCATTCAGTGTAGCACAAATATGACGAAATTTAACTAGTCTCTAGGAATCAATAAAAATTAGGGGTCGTCTTATCCATTATTTAAAGTAGGGCCTATTTACCCAGTGATGATGGATTGACAGGCTTTCGGGTACCTGTTCAGATTGGGTTAGGGCATCCATTTTACTAAAAAATTCTGACAGCCCTTCTCTTGAAGTGGCATCATATTAAATTTTCAGTTACAATTACCTCACAAGCACGATGCACACATGACTATCCATAGATTTAAACAAGTGCATTCTAAGGTATGCAGCAAATTAATGGTTGAACGAAGTCCTATGAAACATTATGTAAATGCAGTGGAAGGCCTCTTCAATACCAAATTAACATGCCTTGCATGTCATTTAAACACTTAAAAAAACACTTAAACTGAAACCGCATGAGAATATGAGATCACGTAACAATATGAGATTGGCATGAGAATCTGAGCCTACCAAGAGGCAATTCACCTTCAGGAATTAGATACGGAAAACTGGCTCATGCACTGCTATGAAGGGTCTTCAGCACGTGCTTTGAATGAAACACTTAAGGTTCTCAGCCTCAGACTACTGTTAGAGACCTCCTCAATCATGAATGCATAACTGTATGTTTAGTATTATCAGTTCATGATGATTAGTTGCTAAAAAATGATGATACAAAAAATTTCAAAATATAGATAAAAAATATTTCAAAATATAGCAAGGTTCTGTATATATTAGGGGTGGGCAACGAATAAAAATTGTAATCGAAATTAATCGCATGATTAAAATCTTTAATAACGTGATTAATTTTTAACGCAAGTCATAATAGTTATACAAGAACAACTACTCTACCGACTCTGAGTAGTTGTGTTGAATATGCGCTATATAAATGCTTGCAGTCAATAAACAATAAGCAAACATCCTTTTACTGTAGTTGCTTTAGTTTTTACTTTAAAGTTTAAAGATTAAACTGAACGGTTTTTATCAAGAATTGTTTTAGCGCATTTCTAGAAATAATTGGGCGCAGTTAATAACGCGTTAAATGCCCAGCCCTAGTAAATATGTATCAGTTAAAAAATTATTCACAAATCTGTAATGCTAATTTTGTTTCTAGGATTGTCAGTTGGCCTAATACTTCATGTACAACTTATTATCCCCAGGTGGCCCTGACCTGCAGGACCTACAGCTCTTATGGGTTTCCATAGAAACCTTAACTTGTCTGTCCCAATATCTAATAACTGCTCTTGCTATTACTTGCTTTGTTTTGGTTGCCAAATAAATAATCAATCAATCAATCAATACGGTGAAAGGTTTGAAAGTTAATGTTCAAAAAGCAGTACGGAGCAGCAGTACCTTATGTACCTACATAAGACCCAGTTTGTTTTGCCTAAGCCTGATATATCTATCACCTTGAGCCTGAACCAA
Organism: Aporrectodea caliginosa; assembly: GCA_020284085.1. NCBI lineage: Eukaryota > Metazoa > Annelida > Clitellata > Crassiclitellata > Lumbricidae > Aporrectodea > Aporrectodea caliginosa. The sequence goes on along the minus strand of JACEVL010000163.1, from coordinate 3,701,535 downwards.
GACCCAGTAGTTTCCTAGGGCCTATAAATTACTCCAGCTTGACATCCAGCGAACAACGACCTGCTCTGTAAGTTCAGACCTGCATGTACCAACACCCATTTTTTTTGTTATGACTTCTGCACACCCAGTCTTTGCTTCCAGCAAACACTGATCTGCGCTTTAAATTCAGCTTCAATGACTTTGCAGTTAAATAATGACTTTGCAGTTTAGAAGCTAAATTAAGTATGTCAAAATACCTGATTTAACAAGCTCCAACTAGTTTATTTATGGTGTTTACATGATGATGATGATGAATTCTCTGCTCAAATGTAGGTCCATTGGCTTTTATGCCACCTGGGGATGAGATGAGTGAGGTCACTGAGGTGGTTTCCCGTTGCCTTCCTCACAGACAATTGTGGGTTAACAACTTGTCTAGGGTCACTACGCAATGGCTTGAGGTAGATTCGAACCTGCGACCCTCTGGTTACAAGGCACAGAACATACCGCTACACCACCGTGTCCCACTTACATAAAAAAGGTAGAACTCTTCAAGGAGATTACTGAATGTGATTTCAGGAGCTCAGGTCAAACATAACAGTCAACACCAGCCACCTGGGAATATTAATTAGAACTGTAGCTAAGGTATGAAAAGATTCATGTTCTGTTTACCTCGACCCATTCAGTCACTTTGTCTTTCTCGATATGCTTCATGGCAACCTACAGTTGTAGAACATCCACTTTACTGATTAGGCTGCATAGACACACATGTTTTACATCTATGTGCTAGTACCACACACAAGCTAACTGATTCAAAATCTACGTTGCACCCGAAGTGACCCGATGCTTCAAAGCTTCTGATCTGAAAGACTGCATTTCATACTTAAAAATCAGAACGCAAACAGCACACTACTACTACTACTATGTATTTTTATGGACTATAGGTCGCGGTGTTTTACACGAGAGCCACGGGTGACGTCTTATATAAAGGAGTGAACTGATGAATGTGTTTAATAGCTAACAGCAGCTCTATCAGTCAATATATTATCCCTGGATTCTTTCAGTTATGTCAGGTTTAGAACCAAATCCTCATCATTTAAAAAATCATAACAGTACTTATCAACTTATCATTTAAAAAATCATAACACACAACAAAGCTTTTACTATTTGATTTCAAAATAACTAAAACTACAATAAAACCACAAATATACCAAATTTTGAAAAACAATTATTTCAACAGTGCACAAAATTCTAATGTGGCAAATGCACAAATTGTCTGGCAATGTCCATACAGTCACAGATTTCGCCTTTCACTGTACACAGATATATTTTGAAAGTAACACAGTTGTAGTCAATAACTTAGGTCTACTAGTGTTATCGCCGCTCCTTTTCAAAGTACACTAGAGTAAAACTAATAATCGATGAAAAAATGTGTAGTTTATAAGTTCTAATTAATTACTAATTACAGTTCAAATAAATTATTTCCCTGTATAAAGAAAGAAGTTAGTAATAACAGAAAGAAGTTAATTATGTTAAATAAAGCTGCACTCACCAATGCGCCACATTTTTTACGCTTTCCAGCATACACAGTTCCAAACCCTCCACTGCCTATCACATTTTCGATGCTGTACCGCTTTTCTATCACCTGGTCTTTCTCTCGTTTCTCTGAAATGACACCAAAGATAAATTACAACCAAGAATTATAAAAAACAGAACAAATAACTTAACAACATTTTGTACTGTTGGAATGCTTTGGCTGCGTTAGTGACTCATCCAAAGATCCTTTAATGTTGTCTGCTTGTTTATCTACTTGACCTCCCGATTTTGACTTTGAATTGAACTGGACTACACGTGTCTTACCAAGTTTTTGTTTTCATTAAGCACCTGTAAATAAGGTGGTTTGAATGACAGTTTTATTGGGCACTGAAGAAATGCAGATTTACAAAAACAATTCTTCATTAATTCTAATATTTCAAAGTGGGTAAAAACAGATAACTAAGCATTCAATATGTCCTCATCATATATTATTATTACCATCATTTTTATTATGAAAAACATTTTTTATGCGTGCAAGGTCACACGGAAATTTTATGCGAATTGGAGGTGCAGTTAGTCAGTCGCCAGGTGAATTTATAACCTCTGCATTATCTTTCAAAGACTAGTATAAATGCCAAATTAGTTGGAATAGTGACATCCTATTTACAAAGTAACCTATCCCATTCACCACTTATGTTGTTCATTGCGAAGCACAGTAGTCTGCAGTTATGATTTACATATCACCTAACTCCAAATGGACAAAACTTGGACATTCTAGTCATGAATTGCGTCAGCCCAACATCCACCATCCACTCTTAGCTGCTCAGCATCCCTTCAATGACCTCAATGAACCACGAATAATTCTGCTTGTACTACACACGAGCCTCACGCATACATTTGCCATACACAGTAGGCAGCATACCAATCCCATGGCCCGATCGATCGCACATCCACGATCAAACACAACCAATTTACTTACTCATTTATCGTCAAATATTCTCACCACCCCATTCTCATTCTCGGTGTACAATCCCCAATTCATATAACACCAAAACCCTTTATAAAATACGATGTTTTAGACAGCAAGACCTTTCTTCAAAGACGGTAATCATTCATCGGCCCTGCTATGGGGGTCGGAATGTTTTCTAGTTCGTTTACCCTTTCCGCTCTTCGTCGTGTTGTCTCGCGGCATGAGACCACATGAGAAGAGACTCATGTTACTAATCTTTCTCGACAAGAGCTTCGACATTCCTTCGCCAAGAGAAACGCTCGATTTTTCGCAAAAAACATGAAAACAAACTACCAGACTGTAATCCAGACGCGACGGAAACCTCGTTAATAACTAATACGGCGTGTGAATATTTAGCAGTATATGTAAACGCAGCGAAAGGCCTCATGAATAATTCATGTTACATGAATATTTAGTAGGACGCGAGTGGGGCATCGACCGATGTTGGACCGGCGCCAGGCAGCCCGTTGTAAGGCTACGGTTTTATGCCTAGCGGACGACGGTTCATGAATAATTAATTTACGTAGGCGAGCGAGTTTCCGGTTGGAACGGTGCCAATCCGGAACTGCGTAAATGTAGTCTAGAGGACTCGCGTTGATCTTTGGTAGCCTACTAGGTTGATCACAACATCAAACCATGAATGTCTCTCACATGTGGATCGCTGATCCATTGATCCTTAGACTTTGACCAGAACATTGGATCCAATGGGCAACAATTTTGGATTTTGTGGAAATAGGCTGCGCTTTCTGCTAAAATGGTCTCAGCTCGGCTAATTGATCGCGTTAAAAAATCAGTTCAGTAGGCTAAAGGAGGCTACCGGGTATCCTACTAAAATACAAAATATTTTTTGGGATAACACAAAGGTATAGCACAAGAGATTAGAACACTTTAGTTAGTGTTAAGTACAGAAATTACAGATCTAGATCTCCATGACTTTAAGCCTTAAGGCTTAAGCTAATTAGCACGGGGGGCCCGTGGCGCATTGGATAACATCTGGCACGTAGACCGAGAGGTACCGAGTTCGAGCCCCCGTTGGGCGGATATGCTTTGTAGGCTGCTATTAGCGCCGTTGTATTGCAAGCTGTGTGTTCTGTTAGTAGTTAAGATTTAAATTGCATAACATGTAAATGTACAGCGCAGTGCGTTTGTCAGGCGCTTATTAAAGAAAAGATATTATTATTATTATTATTATTATTAATTATGGTTAAGTTAACCTTCAACCAGTAGGAAACCTACCGATCGAGGCTACCGGTAAGCGTATAGACTGTCACTATCTATAAGACCACGTGGCCCTAAACTATTGGACCGGTTTTTGGCTATGGTCTGGAATGTTCCACGCCCAAATGGATAGGGCCTACATATCTAGGCCTACAGTTGTAGCACAAGTCTTACCTCCATAAAAATAATATGTCTATCCATATGGAACTATAGCCTATAATTATATAGGCCTAAGTAGGGGGCCATACACGAGTGATGAATAAGAAATAGCAGAAAATCATACAGAGAATATATCTGCCTACATATCGATAGGCCAACCTGGCTAGGCCTACAATTATGAGCAAATCTATACAAAACAATCATGAATTATGGTCTAACAACGCAAAGAGTGAAATCATTCCTTCCACTAAGAACAAAAGCCTACTTAATTTTCAATTATCTAGGGTATACCCGACATATATCAGCCCACATGGCGAACTATCTCGATATGTATTTCTGGTATGCAGACTTCTATAGTAGGCCTATAGGCTACGGGCTTTAAATGAATGTTATGCGTGGGATTATTATTTTATCCGTTGTAGGCCATATACATAATAAAAAATTATACAGAACTACAGGCTACAGAAGTCGACGAAGAACAGTAGGCCCTATATATGCTACTGCATGTTTGTCTTGCTAATCGAACATTAGGCTGCATAGCAGAATCTTAACTATGGAAATAATTGGCTCATAATATTATATATGGCCCACTAAAAAGTTAACTAAACGATAAAACAAGGTGCCAATTACAGTCGTTTGTTATCGTTTAAGAAATTACGCAGTGTTGTTTACAATGTTACTGTTACACAACTGCAGTCGGCAAACGTCGAATGTGTAGCCTAACAGGCAATGCGCATTATATAGGCCTACTATTGCTCCTTACCCGACTCGTGGCATTTCCTAATATTGAAATATGTAGGCCCGATACTCCTATAGTCAGGGATCAGTTGGCTGAGTTCGGACAGGAACGCACAGGAACGGCGTTCCGGTTCTTTTTTAATAAACGGAAAATTTCTAGATTAAATGGCGCGTGTATATTATATATAGCCATCGCTCCGGTTCTTTTTTTCAAGCGTAGGTCTATGCATGATTGTTCGAAAGTTTATCTTGCTATCTAAACTAATAATAATAATAATAATAATATCTTTTCTTTAATAAGCGCCTGACAAACGCACTGCGCTGTACATTTACATGTTATGCAATTGAAATCTTAACTACTAACAGAACAGACAGCTTAATTGCAATACAACGGCGCTAATAGCAGCCTACAAAGCATATCCGCCCAACGGGAGCTCGAACTCGGTACCTCTCGGTCTCTGTGCCAGATGTTATCCAATGCGCCACCCCCCAATTGTAGAAGAAGTATGAATTTGAGAGGAGTGCAAGACATAGGCCCTAACTATGAAAAAGTCAAGGCAATCATTTAAATTCCGTTGATTTCGATGGGGCCTACATAAATTCTGCAATTTGCAATTTATTTACAGATAGGCCTAGTATTTTAAAAATCTTCGGCGTTGTGAATATGATAATGATCGGGGTGGTGTTCACTATGATAATGATCGGGGTGGTGTTCACTGTTCAGCAACACCATTAATGCCGCTGCTCGACTTCTATAGGCCTATAGCCGCCTAGGCGACATTCCATGCAAAGTTTTCTCATATCACATGCTATATTCGGGATACCGTCACTGGCTCGATCCCCAATTCAACAGCGGGTACAGGTCAAAATCCTTGCCGGGCGTGCCCTCATGCGTAGCTGGCACTAGCTGCCTTGTTGTTGGGGTGGCCCCATCCTACCTGAGGTTCTTTTGCACCTTGGTCTCCTCCTTACCTGCGAGGGCATCTACGATCTTCGACTCGTGGCCTAATGGTTGTCCCGCGCATGCGGTCTGCTACGGCCCACATACTCTATATATAGGTGCTTTGCCCGTGTTGGCCCATCAGCTTGGAACTGTCTTTCCCAGTCTGTTCGTTTTGAGTTACTATTATTATATATAGCCCTCTCACCTTCCCAGTTCCGGAGAATCCTCGAGACTTTCTCGTTAGCTGACGCAGGCACTGACGAAGGTCGAGAGCGCAGCTGATTTCTCGCGGGGCGCTATATAAATGTTCGGTTACAATTACAATAAGTAGGCTATCACCGCACGTCTCTTTTAACATCGATAGAACTTTTAATCGAGGGGTAGACCTAATTGGGGTAATTGGCTGCCCAAATTGATATTTTTTCATTCGTTCATTCTTCGTTTATTGAATCCCCAAAAGAAAATACAGATTGACATAAAACATGGGTATTGAGAAACAACCGGTAGACCCAGAAGGAACCAGAGTTCCGCTTAAATAGGGTCACCAAATTAAAGGCAGTACAGATGGCGACGAAGAACAGTCGTCTTTCTAATTAAACATGTATGTATGCATGTAGCCTATGTATGTATATAACTATATATATATATATATATATATATATATATATATATATATATATATCGACAGTACGCATCAACCCCACTCCCTTTCTCTGAATGTAGAGGATGAACTCCATCCATCGCTAGCCTATCGCAGACGGTTTCAATGGGCGCATTGCCAGTTTAAGTGACGTGGATAAAGCGTAGCTTAAGTGACGTGGGTGCGGCAGGGCTTTTCCGTTGCTGACTCTCGGCTCTGGTACGAACTGCCTCAATCGGTTGGCTCTCTTCCTGGTATTTTTCCGTTCTTGGCTCATAACGGCAAGATTTTGTTTCAGCGTCTGTATCCTCCTTATAACTTTATAAGCTTGCCTTTCTGTTTCATTGGACTGCCTTTTGAAATTTACCCGATTAGGAATCAGTTTAGGAGTACCATCGATTAATGCCTATAGGCCTAGTGCACTATTAGCCCATTACAATATAATACGGCGCTGTAGAAGTTAGCAAATGTATAGGCCTATATTCTATAGCATCATTATAGTGCGGTAGAAATGCCGAGATGTAGCTTGAAGTGGATGATCACAAGTTTTTACAGAAGTCGAATTTAACTGTATGGCAGCCATGCAAAGCGCCCATCCGTCCTACTACTCATTTTACCAACGCCACCTGGTGAATTGTATTGTATTGTATTGTATTTTCGTTTATTGATCTACTCAAGCTGTCATAACGCAGCTAGTTACAAGAATTCATTATTAATCCAGAGATTCACGCAATACTAACTTCGAATGAAAGGCTGACCTTTGGGAGGGTAGCGGTAAGCGACCCCGCGTCCATGCTGATCTTCTGCTCTTCGTGCCAGAGTGTTACCATTACCTCCTCACCTTGTGAGTTAAGGATTTGCTCAAGTCCATACAGAGTAACTGCCTTGAGCGAGGCTCGAACCCGTACTCTTCGCGTTACAGGCCGAGCGCTCTAACCAATTGTCCCACGGTGTCTAACATCTAACGTAAATGTAAAGTAAGCATGTTTCAGAGTGGAATGTATATTGGAGGCGTTCTTTTTCCGCTTTTCGGTCCCTGAACCAGCAATGGGCAATCCCACGGTCCTGGATATGGGGGGGGGCATCGTAGGACTTGTCGCTTACTTCCCAGCTTACGATGGTGAATTCTACTGCTTGGTTACAGAGGCACTTGTGCTACAACAATAATATGCCCGGGTCTTACATGTAACCCCTGAACTCGTAACAGTTACATGTAGGTCACAAACAATGAGCGTTGCCGGTAGACTGCCTGCTTGCGTAATGTCATTGTTATCAGCAGAACGTACAGCTTACGTAAAGTGAGTTAGAAACAAACCAATAGTCCTTAGTTGTTGACAAGTGGGGTAGGCTTTCATGCTTGCCCATGATTACACGGTCAGTAGGCCTGTCTAACAAAAGTAACAATATCCTAGTAATAGGGGCCGTCCATAAATGACGTCACGCAATTTTGGCCGATTTTTAACCCCCCTCGTCACACTTCGTCACAAAAAGTAACACCCTCCTCTGAAAATGACGTCAGAAAGCTCTGACCCCCCCTAAAACCAAATTTCCATGGCGAAGCAAAATGCTCCTTCATGGAAGAAATAGGGAAACCATGAATATTTTAAAATCTAACGGTGACCAAATATTGAAATAATTAGAAAATTATTAATAATGGTGCCCGAATACATTAAAATATAAAAATAATGAAAATTTAATCCTCAAAATTAGTGCTGTTATTTTTCAAATTAAATTGTTGTTAATTGTTAAATTTAATAACATAGACCTGGTGTGACGTCACACTTCTCAGACCCCCCACCCCATGTCACACATCGTCACAAATTTCCGACCCCCTAGGTGCGTGACGTCATTTATGGACGGCCCCATAATCGTAAACTCTAAAACAGCCAAGCTCAGGGCACCAGCTTATTCACGAGCGCTGCACGTTTGCGGTTTCAAGCCATACCAGTTTTTAATCAACGTGTAAGTTTATTTTATCCCAAACATCGTCTGCTGAAAGTATTGGGTGGGGAGTAGTACAGCAAAAGTCATCATGTTCAGAGTCTCTGGACCAAGCTGCGTCGATAGCGTGGAGCGACTACAGCCGTGCAGCATCCGTTGCACACCATAATGTCACCGCCCAGCAGTCCCTTGTTGGTGGAAAACAGTGGCGTCTGTCAATGGTGGGGTTTGGTGAACGATCTCCATCGAACTTCAAAAGTGGAGGGTTTAACGTACGTTTTGGACATAAACTGGGTTGTTGTTGATTTCCGATAAGACTCGGCCAGAGTGGGGGGTTGTTCTCCAATCGAGGTGGGGGAGGGGTTAGACGCTACTGGCGCAAGATGACGTATTGTTGGTACGTTCGTATGATGGAATATAGTGTCTAGCAGTAGCTGTACATTATTATCAAGACACAGATATCGGTCAGTTTCTTGTACACTGACGGAGTGACGGCTTGTATATCGACCTACTCTGATAAACTCCTAAACAGCAGTACTTTCATTTCTGGGTTCCCCTTCCCCCGTTGAATCGTTCAAGCCCTCCGCCTCCTCCTCGTCCTCACCTTCCTCTTCATACACCTCCACAGTTCCAAACTGTTCGCGTATTTCCTCGGCCTTCCAAGTTCCCTTGAAGTCGACGAGAGCGCAGATGCCAGCCAGAACCGTCAGCGGAATTGTTACGAGCGCAAGGAAGTAGGAGTATCCGAGGGTCGTCGAAGTACTCGGATACATTCGCGAGAACTCCGTGGGCCACATGGCTCCAAAACAGGTGACGGATATCAGCGAAAATGAAGCTGTTATAATCACAGCAAAGAAACAGACAAATAATTATATAATTACATCTCGCCTTTAATATACCTCGCTTTTGCGAGACACTTAAAATATATGTGTTTTTTAAATAGCTCAGAGTATTTGTTATCTTCGTCCATATGGGGATAATTGTTCTTTCCATGGTATATTGTCCAAACAATCGGATTGTATCTCCTCTTGACAGCTCGGGACAATCTCTCTCTGACAAGACTCATCATTCGTGAATAGGCTTTTGAGTAGCGCCTTTAGAAATTTCGGTGTTACGATTACGATTGTCGTCCGAAAGAGACTTACCAGTAACGAAGCAGTTGGAAATGAGTGTCGCCATCGTACACGGATCGTAGTTGAGGAGTTTCTCGAGTGTATGTCCCAACATCCAGGCGAAGGTAAGGGCGTGTGCGAACAGCGACAGTACGGCGAATGTACGGGTGGCTGTGTAGAACGCTAACAGACGAAATATACGATCAAACAAGATTATCACCGATTTACGATTGCAATGTACGTTGGTTGATGTTGTTAGCGCTGGTGGTGGTGGTGGTGGTGGTGGTGGTGGTGGTGGTGATGGTGATGATGGTGGTGATGGTGGTGGTGATGATGATGATGATGATGATGATGATGATGATGATGATGATGATGATGATGATGATGATGATGGTGATGATGATGATGATGGTGATAGTGATGATGGTGATGATGCCTTATGCAAATCGGTTTCTACACTCCCTGGTCGCTCTGCTCTTCGCTCTGCCGCCAGAGGCCTTCTGGTTGTCCCTCGCATGCGTGGTGCAACTGCTCAATCCAGATGCTTTGCTTATGTCGGCCCCTCCAGTTGGAACCATCTTCCGCAGGAATCGCGTCTTGAGCTCCTCAGCCTTTGTCTTCCTCTGTTTCGGAAACGCCTGAAGACTATATTATTTGTTAGAGCCCTGAATGGGTCGGGAGCGCCTCTGAATCTCTGAGTGGCGCTATACAAATGTTCAATTACAATCACAATTCCGATGATGATGATGATGATGATGATGATGATGATGATGATGATGATGATGATGATGATGATAACGATGATGATGATGATGACGACGATGTTGATCACTCGGTAAAAAGTCGATGACGACGACCTATATAGTTCGTCGATAACAGTGATAGCGACGCTGATGATGATGCCGATGATGATAATGATATTTATGATGATGAGGATAAGAACATGGTGATGATGAGGATGAGAATGAGAGTGGTGATAGTGACGATGGTGTTGATCATGAAGAAGAAGATGAGAATGGTAATGATGAAAATGGTGGTGATGATAATATTATATATAATAAAATATATAATATATATGTAATATATCTTCTTTGAATATATAGGGTGACACGAAAGTTCGTTCACCGTTTTCAAAATGCGTTGTCTCAGTAACGGATGCATATTTCTTTATAATATTTGGTCAGTACATACATAAGTCAAATGAAAGATACTGGTAAGAATTTGATTATGATCCGGTCCGTGGTTGCCATTATTTATAAGAAAATGTAAAGACCACCAGTTTTTGCGGAAAAACGGCATTCATCAAATTAACACAGTAAGGAAAATGTGTAGTGTCGTACACAATAAGACACTGTTGTTACCTAGGACATAAAGACGTAGGCTATTAGCGTACCAGTGCATATTTTAACTGTATAACTACTGGGACAAATGTCCCAGTAGTTTAGGATTTGTCCCAGTAGTTTTGGTGATTTGTCCCAGGTAATACTGTACTTTCAATGTTAGTTTTCAATAACATTGAAAGTAGTGTAGCAGACTTTGTCCCAGTAGTCCAAATCCGTTAAAATATGCACTGTAGCGTACAGTATCTCCTTTCTGCTTAATGACAGCACTGACTCTATCCGGCATAGACTGGATCAGCGTGAAGTGTCCCAACTGCTATCGATCTCCATGCTCGTTGGAGGCAACGTTTGAGCTGATAGACGTTTTTTGGCTCAGGATCTTTATAAACGCTGAGAGATAAAATACTCCAAAAGTTCTCAATAGGATAGAGGTCCGAAGTGGCTAGACGACAACCTCCCGTCACACATAATGCCGAAAGATTGGCCACCCAACTCTCCGCACCTCGTTTATCAGCTCAAACGTCGCCTCCAACGAGCGTGGAGATCGATAGCAGTTGGGACACTTCATACGCTGATCCAGTCTATGCCGGATAGAGTCAGTGCTGTCATTAAGCAGAAAGAAGATACTGTACGCTAATAGCCTACGTCTTTATGTCCTAGGTAACAACAGTGTCTTATTGTGTACGACACTACACATTTTCCTTACTGTGTTAATTTGATGAATGCCGTTTTTCCGCAAAAACTGGTGGTCTTTACATTTTCTTATAAATAATGGCAACCACGGACCGGATAATAATCAAATTCTTATCAGTATCTTGCGTTTGACTTATGTATATACTGACCAAATATTATAAAGAAATTTGCATCCGTTACTGAGACAACGCATTTTGAAAACGGTGAACGAACTTTCGTGTCACCCTATATATATATATATATATATATATAACTTTCTGGACCTATTTCATGGGCGTATTTAGTGGTGATTTTACGGGTTCAACTCCCTCCCCAATAAATGCATCACTGTTATTAAACACTAAAAATGTAGACAAATGCGACCATTTCCAAATGGAAACCCCTTCCCCATAAACTTTAAACCCCCTCCGAAATTATTTCCTGGCTATGCTCCTGGCCTATAAGCTCTCACCTGGCCATTTTGTTCCTAAGCACAATCCGTCATCCCTACAGCACTGCCAGAGTCCGAAGTTCCATCTCCTGTTCAGGAGTGGTTCAGCTGCTGGGTCAAGGGCATTGAAGTTCCACACCGTCTCCTCTGGCGTCACAGGAACGATCATGATGCCCCAGGAGCTCGTTACGAACGACACCATGAGCAGCAGCGTCGAAGCAAACATCGCTCCGAGCGAGACACGGATCCAGGCGGACTCTCTGATCGGACGCGGAGCATCGGATGGAAACGAGTACCAGGACATGACCACTCCCACGACCTCTCCGCTTTCGTCGAGATTCCCAAAGTGGACGTGCCTTACCGAGGAGCTGTCTCTGCTGTCCGTGTCCCACCCACCATCGCTCTGGCGATCGAGGAACTTCTGAGCTGCACTTGCACCGTTGCCTGCTACGTTGTATCGACCCCGTCGAAGTCCAAACGTACTTCGGTACCCTGACCGCAGTTGATCGACGCGAAATTCGCCGTACGTTACCCCAGACTCTACCCGAGGCTCCAGAACCGTCTTTGTATAGAATGGACCCACGTCACCAACATAGCCGCACACGGCGTCCGACGTTGGCCTAGCTGGATATCCTTTCGGCAAGCCAGACTGAGAGGGAGACGCTGGCTTCCCATCCGAGGTCTGGACCGTCTTAGTATAGAATGGCCCAACGTCACCAACGAAGCCGCATACAGCGTCCGATGTTGGCCTGGCTGGATAGCCTTGCGGCAAGGCAGACGAAGAGGGGGACGCTGAGACCCCGTCCAAGGACTGGTCCGCTTCCTTTCGATATCTTCCGCTTTTCCTCAGCTTGTTTTTACGATACATTATGTGTCAGACGGATTTAGCGTATGCTCTATAACCAGAAACCTCAAGAACAACAAGCACGACCTTATGCTGCCCAGCAGAGGCATCCGAAGCCAAATTGTTGTTGAAATATGTCGAGTCCTGTTTGTCGCATTATTAGTACTGTTGATCGTCGAAAACTTGCAGTCTTCCG
>JACEVL010000163.1:3673760-3683760 GCA_020284085.1 Aporrectodea caliginosa | reverse complement strand
CTATTAATATTATATATAGGCCTACACTTTATTTGTTGTTAATTAATTTTAATACTATATTTCATTTATGGTGAATATTTCATATTTCAGGAGAAGGTAATTAGTTTAATAATTAAATCATTCCGTCTCAAAATTTGCGCCCCCTCTTGAGTTGCGCCCTGTGCCACGGCACCGATGGCACATGCCTCGCTACGGCTCTGGTTCACTAGTAAGTAGGTCATTTTCTCTTGTTAAGAGAAAAACACCCTGCTGGAAAAAGCCGTACAACAAAGACTCCGATGGTTTGAACATGTAGAAAGAATGCCAGTTGACCGAATTCCACACAATGCACTGCACGCAAGATTCGAAGGAAAAAGAACCAAAGACAGATCAAGTCTACATTGAAGACTTAACATTACTTGACTGATACTAAGGGAGCAAAGGACTTGGCAAATGACCGAGGACAATGGATATCAATTATTCATACCCATCTCCGCCAAGTGGCTGGCGTCAGGAACTGATGATGATGATGATGATGATGATGATGATGATGATGATGATGATGATGATGATGGGGATCAGTCGGTTGGGTTTTACGTGAGTGCAGGAGCCCACGATTGCTGACTTCTATTGATATGATGATATCTGAACAAAGGCCATTGTTTCCTTGTTGATCAACTTTTGTTAATGCGACGCTACAGATCACTTAGACTAACGTAGAGTTTGATAAGTTCTCTTGAAGTGGCGCAATACATTTACGATTCTCAGTCTGTAGGCATCGATATAGTTATAGGCCATACATGCATTGTATTATATCCCATTGTGTTCGCTGTCATTAGGCTTTCTTCTAATGTAGTGCAACATTAATTTAACGCTGTTACATAGCATCTGCACTGCCCGAGATAAAGGTGTTTCCACTTGAATATCCAGGCCCTTTCGCGTAATTACAACTTACTATACTATGCCATTCGCAATCGTAATCCTAGCCTAGGCCTACTCGTAAACTCCAACCTTCCAAGGCGCCACTCGAAAGCCATGCGGAGGGCACCTACTTATTCACGAGCGCTGCAGTGATCCTCATTCACATGGATTAGTGCAATCCTATCCTTGCCGGCGTGCCAAATATCCGTTGCACCAGATCCAGTCCGTCTGTAACTGTGTTGATCAAGTCATAGCCAACAAGCCAGAATAGTCGCAAATAGCGAAATATGTTAGAAAAGTTACACTGGCTTCCTGCTACGGAATGCATTGTTTTCAGGATCATCATATACTGACACGCGCCTCAAATGTCGGCATAGCCTCGGAATACATCACGAAACTGTATTTCAGTCTCGGGTCATTGCGATCTTCAACCTGTGGAGATACGCAGGTCCCGCGCTTCCGCACACCAACTCGAACATCTATCTACCCAATTTATATAGCGCCCCTTCAGCTAACTGCGCTCCCGACCCAGGTCCGCCCAAAGAGAAATGTCTTAAGTAGTTTGTAAAAAGAGCCAGACAGGTTCCCTTGGAAAGAAAGCAGGTCAGAGAGGAGGCTATTCCAAATGGAGGGACCAACGATCGAGAAAGCCCCACGCTTCTAATGGCAGTGCGAGCATGCAGAACCACAAAATCACCTCTTGGAGGCCGCGTGCAGAGATCGGCGACCAGAACAGGCCGAGGTTATGGTAAAGAGCTCTGCCATGCGGCTCGTGCCTCCTCGTGTGTTAGACCATGCTCCTGGAACAGTCTCCTATTATGCTTATGCTCTGATGCCACTGACCTTGTGCAGCACAATTTGCAAACTGTCTTACAACGCGCTTGTTTAGATCGCACGTGCAGTGCATTTCTGAGAAACGAAAATGAGCTATATTAATAAATTGTCTTTTTATAAACCCGCATGCGCACGTGTACTATGATCGTGTTCGTAAGCTATGCAATCTCTTCAGTGCCTAAAGAGCTTAAGTTATGGGAACCCGCAGCTCATTCACATGCGCTGAGTAAAAACAATTGTCTATGCCGAGGCTGGAGCAGTCAAGGCAGTTAATTTAGTTAAGTGGTGGTCGGAAAACAAGAGCAGACGAACCTTTGCCACCACATGCGCTCCATAATTCAACCAAGGTTGAAGCCTAATTCTCAATGTCTGCATTGTTAGTGTGTCAAGGGCGCCCATCGCGGAATACATGCAGAACATGTGCTGCACACGTTTTTGCACAGTTTTCCTTATGTCTTTTTAAATAGAATTTCATGGTCTCATATATCTGGTTTAAAGCGCGTATAATAGAGACTTTGGAATATTAAAGTTTGGTAGATGCCCCATAGGTTAAAATCAAGGACAGAAATTATAATCTCTTCCTAACTTCTTTCTGGTTGCCTACACTGTATATTAGATTATTGTTAAAAACTGAATTCAAATTGCTAGGTCTGTGGATTTCGCTGTTGTGTGAGTAATGAAGTTGAAGCTCGTTAATGACACTTTTGTTTGAAAGGAGGATCTGGATCGCTCTCTCTCTTTTTCTCTCTGTCTCTATATCTATGTCTGTCTGTCTGTCTGTCTGTCTGTCTGTCTGTCTGTCTGTCTGTCTGTCTGTCTGTCTGTCTGTCTGTCTGTCTGTCTGTCTGTCTACACTGTCTCTCTCTTTGTCTGTGTACGCGTTGCTTTTAAGTTTGAGCTGCAGGGTAAGAGGTCCGTTGGATATTGTACATGTATAATAATAATAGAAACACTGGTGTTGTGGAAAGTGCAACGCTCCAGAAAGGGCTCGCCATAGTTGATAAAGTCGTATGTCAGTGAAATAGGTCTAGTTAGGCTAATTATGATCATCACTTCATTGGATATTATTGATTTCTCCTTTCAGTTTTGTATCGACATCGCAATTCTCATAAAATCTTCCAGTGACCTTTGATCCATAATTCAGAGTTCTTAAATTGTGACATAATTAATCTCATCGCATAAATATACATCCAGCTGCTACCTAGGTCGGGTTCAGTGTGTATCTGCGCTCGTGAATAAGCTGGTGCCCTGCGCTTAGCTTTCGAGTGGCGCTGTAGAAGTTTGGAGATTACGATCACGATTTGAAGCACGGTAAGAGCTTCCATACAGTTTGAGGTGTGGATGGGTAACAGCATGGCATTCGGGTTTTAGTCAAGAAGACTCACTCTCGTAAGCTGTTCGTTTGACAAATTAAGAGCTCACACCTTTGTCCTTTTGTCAGCAACACAGAGTCAAAATAACACTGTCTATGTGGCGTGAGGATCTCCTTAAATAAACCACAGTCCCAGCATAATGGATGGACGACAGAAGCGCATTGATGGTCAATTATAGGACGTTAATTAGCGCTGCCTCGGTCTCTTTGATGTTTGGCGTCACCACAGAGGACGGAGGGCTGTGGCAGCGTTAACCAAAGTTTCCTATTTTAGTGTTGATGCTGCTACGAACGCCGAACCTCGGCGATGACGATGCCGAGCGGCTGTGTCTCCGCGGCATCTCAAGGGAGTGCAGCTCACCTGCGCTGCAGCTGCTGCGCCGTCGCACCTGCAGCATGTCCCCACCGACGCCGGCGCGCCGCCTGGCGAACGGACAGCAACGAAAGACGGCAAGGAAGCCGTGACGAAAGCGTTTGTTCATGAAGCAGTAGGTGATGGGATGGCAGCAGGACGAGACGAAGCCGAGCAGGTGAAGGAGGTTCATGGCGACGGCCGAGACGCGGGTCACGGCCCCGGCGTAGTCGAACACGATCCACGTCTGGAGGACGTACATCGGAGTCCAGCAGATGAAGAACTGGAGGACGACGACGAACAGCATCCGAATGATGCGCTTCTTGGCGACGACGAAGCGGTCGGCGCTCGTATGGCGCAGGGCCAGAAGGTGCTGCAGCCCCGCCGTCTTCGTCAGAGTCGCCGTCTTCGCACGCTCCGTCTCGCTCTTGCGGCGAAGGTAGTTGCCGAGGCAGCGGTCCTTCGTCGAGTGGGCGTCGTATGCGATCTGCAGGTGGCCGAGACTGTCTCTCGACTCTACAAGATCATAATATAATAATGATATTTTCGTTTATTGAAACAATCCGGTTGACAAACCGCAACCGGTTACAGTGTACAATTATGCAATTGAAACAATTATTCACAAGAACACAAATGACAGAAGACATAAATCTTAACTACTAACGGAACAAACAGCCTGCAATACACGGCGCTGATAGCAGCCTGCAAAGCATGTCCGCCCTACGGGTCTCGAACTCAGTACCTCTCGCTCTCTATGCCAGTGTGCTATCCAATGCGCTAGTTTCTGGATTGTATAAATAAATAAATTAATGAATTAATTTATTAATTAATAGTAGAGATTTGAGTGTCATTCTCAGGCAGTCGATGACTTGATGCCACGATTCAGAAGCACTTGCCCGTTTTGAATAGGAGCCACGCCATTTAAGGTCTCCGTGCACTGACAGTGCTAGCCCGATGATGCAAATCTCTTAAAGGTGAAGTTAGCAACCGTTCCAGCATGCCCAAAGGAGACCTTATATGACCCATATTCCCACATGCGATCTGTAGGCTATATACTGCCTGTAACAAGTTGCGTCTGTGACAGCTTGGTTTCATGATTAAACGAATATTGATTGATTGATTGATTGATTGATTGATTGATTGATTGATTGATTGATTGATTGATTGATTGATTGATTGATTGATTGATTGATTGATTGATTGATTGATTGATTGATTGATTGATTGATTGATTGATTGATTGATTGATTGATTGATTGATTGATTGATTGATTGATTGATTGATTGATTGATTGATTGATTGATTGATTGATTGATTGATTGATTGATTGATTGATTGATTGATTGATTGATTGATAGAGCCCGAATGGGTTCCATGTAATGCCCATGGAAATGCTGGCAGAGAAACACGTCTCTAAAGAAGATAGTCAGATAGTCTGAAGCATGTGGCAGGACTTTATCGACAAAGGCGAAACCAACCATGCGAATAAAGCTGCGAGATACATTGTTGCAACGTTTATACTATTCTAGCAATTCGCTACTTATAAGCGACAAGCTGCCGGACAACCTGCGGCATAGGCTTCTCAACCTCTCTTTGCCCTTTTCCGCTTGTGCCTGAAGACCATTTTGTTCGATGATGGTTTAATTGTGTTAGGTCGGGAACGCCTCCGAAGAATGTCTCATGAAGTGGCGCTATACAAATGTGCAATTACCATTACCCGTTTGTGTAAGATGTCGGAACATGATAAGGTCACAAGAACTTGGCTAGAAAGCCTTGCTCTTTCACAAGATCCTGCATAGCAATGCATTTGATGTAGAAGCCTTTAAACAGCAATAGCCTGCGCATTCTCGTGTCAAACTGCATTGATAAAAAGGACTAAACAGAGCAAGAAGTAAGCTAAAATTAGGCATACAAAAAACATATAATTAACCAGCCATAAACGACAATGCCCAATAATAACAAATAGATTGCAATAGGCTTATAACTATAGGTAGTTGTATATCACCTGATTTTGACGCGCCATCGGTTGATTCCTTGTGCATTAGACATTGGCACTTTAGAAGTTACTTATAACAATTGCAATATGAAGAAAATATCAACCTGAATGTTGCGTCTGTCCGTTCTCTCTGGCGCTGGTTCCTTCCCACAACGTATAAGATATGAGACTATACGCTGTCATCATGACTCCGAGTGGTAGAACCAGAAGAACGATGTCCAGGAAAACGGTATATACCATCTCTGACCTCTTTTCATTCCATACCTACAGGAGAAA
Organism: Aporrectodea caliginosa; assembly: GCA_020284085.1. Taxonomy (NCBI): domain Eukaryota; kingdom Metazoa; phylum Annelida; class Clitellata; order Crassiclitellata; family Lumbricidae; genus Aporrectodea; species Aporrectodea caliginosa. The sequence goes on along the minus strand of JACEVL010000163.1, from coordinate 3,678,029 downwards.
GAAATGTTTCAAATATAGGCTACAGGAAAATCGTTTCTCATTATGCTGCTTGTTTCAGAGCTATAGTAATAACTATAATTTTTATGTTGACTTTAAAAACTGTTCGTAATATTGCATCGGTTTTCCCTACTAACATTGTCTATTTTTCACTATTAATTGTTTGCACTGTTGTCGTAAAGTATGGGCATTATTTATTTATTAACTGTTAAGCAATTGATGCCCTGCTTGATGCGATCGAACATTTGTCTATCTCCTACTGAAGCCTATAAGAAAAACCACGTAGCCTACATGTTTTAGGCCTATACGTGGATTTAATTAATTGCGTTCTGCAAAGGCGTGCATTTAGGGTCTAGCTATTTTTCGCGAAGTCGCCCAGTGTGAGTAGTGATTAGTCTACATAATTATTACCAAAAATATTAAATATTACCCAAAAATCTTAGAGGATGCCTATATTAGAGTATGACACTTCCTATCTTCGCTGTGTAACTGGCGTGTGCGATGGTTAACTATTCAAACCAGTCGCTTCACTTATTGTATACCGGTAGCTAAGGTGATACATGTACGTTCATTGGATCCAGTTAAATAACACAACTTCGCTGATTGTACAAAGCTTTGTCGATTGCAGAGCCAACAAGCGGCTGGTATTTTATGGGCCTTTTACATTACGATGCGTTGACTCATCTGAAGTGTGCTCAGAGATCTGTCCTATCACTGTAAGATTGTAAGAGTTACGCTCCTCCATAGTGAAAACTACATTAGACGCTAAAATAGGCCTACCAGCAGGGTTTGCAAAATTAATAGGGTATACAGACGACACAGGGCGACTATTTACCACCCTTCATTATATAAACATGCATGACATAAAATTTTATATTCTTTGATCATATTTCTTAGACGTTTCAGTGTCTCTGTATATAGTGAGAGGCCATGTTGACACCTATAGATCTTGCGTTTGCCTCGGCATACGCTCACATAAACTCACAATATATAGTGCAGACAGAACGATATCGCTGAAAAGTAGCCTACTTCGCATTTGTATGATAAATACAGAGTTGATGGCGACAGTGGACTTAATAAAACCATAGCTCCATATATTTTCGTGATGAAGTCACACAAACGAAACAGTGACTGTCTGTCGAAATGGAAACTCTTTCCACTTGGCTGCAGGCGTCTTGCCCCCATGCAGTCAACGTATTTATAGACCTATATCGAATGCCGCCGGCATAGACTTCACGTGTGGTCGGTCATTTGGGGGAAACTCTCGTTCTATATGGTCGGCCACATTAGAAGATTCGACGCAAGCCAATCGTGAAACCGTGAATCAGGAAAAAGCGGCGCTACAAAAATGGCAATAACAAACGCGAAGTCCCAAATTTCGTGCGTGGCATTCTACACATCGAGATCAGATAAGTCGCACAAGGGCGAGTCGTAAAATAAATTCTCACACACGAAGCTATCGATAATAGAACGTTATATACCAATATACACACACATGTATATTGCATTGGATATACGTATTGATAATGGTCTAATAAAATAGATATACAAGGATTCTGTGAGGACTGTTTTGGTCATATCCAGCTGCGTTGGCATAACGAGGAGACTTCACATGAAACGAAAACCTGTTGTAACTTCACAATTATCTTCGTAATCGTATCGTAATCGTAATCTCCAAACTTCTAAAGCGCCACTCGAAAGCCAAGCGCAGGGCACCAGCTTATTTACGAGCGCCTTCCCCATGGCACAAGTTGAGTTGATTCTTGAAGCGGCGCTTTGTAAATGTCAGATTACAATTACATTAGCAACTCCATAGATGATAGAGCTTAAGAATTTATGATGCCCTATAATGGAACTGTCAAATAGCGCCTCGCAGAGTGACTCAGCAGCTTAGTAGAGTGATGCATCAGTAAAGTGCTATGCTGCCATGCTAGAGAAAATGTATCTTCCGATAATTATATATTGTAATTATCAGACGATCGACCTGACAATTTCCGGACTGACAGTTGTAGGCTTTGATCATCGGCGCTTTCGTTTGATGTCCTACGAAATCAGATTCGGATATAACACAGCACAAGAATGGTTTTAAGCTTCTTAGAAGACATGCTTTCTGTGTTAGAACCACTGAAAATATAACTGGGCGTATCCATGATAGCCAATCCTTCTTAGTGGATAAGCAATCTGAAGAAGGTAAGTCTAAGCTGAGAACGACATAAGATAAGTTAGCCTACTGAGCAGGACGGACAGATATCGAAAGAGAAGTTTAAGAGAAGTTCCAGCCACCGAAAAAGTTCGTTCGCCAAGAAAGTTTTAGTTTTTGGTATGATCAGAGACAGGTACTCCGATGGTCTCCAATTAGCCGTGTATTGCAGGCTGTCTGTTCTGTTAGTAGTTAAGATTTATGTCTTCTGTCATTTGTGTTCTTGTGAATTGTTTCAATTGCATAACTGTACACTGTAACCGGTTGCGGTTTGTCAACCGGATTGTTTCAATAAACGAAAATATTATTATTATTACTCATTGAATACTATCATCCAAAATACCCCACACATCTGGAGTATACAATTCAGGCACTCGCAGATTTCTGACGTAATGTTCCTTTCACTTTCCTCGCAATTCATATCTGCGGCCTCGAGTCGCCATGCTTGGTAAGCCTACTAGGCCATAGCGAAGAACCTGCCCCAGACCACTGCCTCCTTTCCAATGATAATCTCATGAACTTCAATTAGAAGTCTTTCTTCTTCTTCTCTCCAATGCATAGTGTCCAGCGCTCCGTTATAAGGGTTAGATCCTTATATAAATTATTGTTCCAATATACGGTGTATTTTGTTATTTCATCTCTACAAGTGTGACCTAGCTGTGCCGTAATTAGCGTGTACACTGCAAGTGGAATTGATCACGCAACAAACACAAAGTAATTGGACAACATGGCGTCAGCAGAAATTAGTTTGTCACCGCCAACGAAGAAGAGTACCCACCGTCATTCCAGTGTGATTCTCGTTAACGATAACGATAACGAAAATGTTCGTTAACGAAAATAAAATGATTTCGTTAACGATAACTATAACTATAACTAAAAATATCAGTAACTATAACTATAACATTATAGTTCAGTTCGGAATCTGAACTATAACTATAACAATAACTGAAAAAACCCATTAACTATAACTGTAACTATAACTGAAATAAAATACGTAAGGAGAATCACACTGCGTCATTCTTGTCCAACCACAGAAAGTAAGTCTAAGTTCAGTTTCACTGACACTGCGCGAACATGCTATTGACACAGTCCGTGCCTTCCACGGTGAAATGCGGTGACCAGGTCCAGGGTGGGTCATCTGACCTTTGCATCTCAGAGGGACATACGAGACTCGCGGATGACTCGATAAGATAATACGTTTTATCTGGAAGCCGTGATCTCTGAAAGACATTCGTAGCACATAGCTCGTTTTATCTTCGGCGGCGAAGCACGCAAGCGTGACAAGTTCAAGAATCCTGTTTCCAGCAGCGACTCAGCAGAGCGTCAGTGTCTCTGACCAGCCTTTATACGTGTAGGTCCTATGATTTTTATTCCATACTATGTATACCTATATATGTTGCATATTATACACAGCAAGCATACTATATAAATATAAAGTTGGACAACCTTCATCTAGGCTATATTCGTAATTATATTCCACTACACACTATACTATATGCATTGCATATAGTGGTTACTCTTCTAGTCATCTGTTATTCGAGCTGTGTTCGTTTTCGACTGACTGTCTGGTCATATTGACTCTAACATCATTTAGAATAGCGCAGGGGAGCCTCTGAATAGGTATCTTGAAGGGCTCTATAAAAATATTTGGAATGAATTAAATGAATGAATGAATAGTATATGTTTACTATGTGAACATATAAGCCTAGCATGATATATATATATATATATATATATATATATATATATATATATTACATAACGCACTATATATATATATAATATACATGTATAGACTATAAATTAGTTACACCGTATGGAATAAATATATTATTCTATATGGATTAGTCGTAAACGACCAAGTCGACCAAATCGCATAAATATTATTTCACGTGAAGACATAGGCAGCAAAAATAACAGTCTGTGGGAAGCCAAACAGAAGCAGCAGCAGCTGACACCAAGACAGAACGAATGAAACTGGGCCGAGAACAACAATCGAGCGAACTCGACAGATTATCAGATGTCAAAACAAACGCAGAACTTCTGTGTTCAGAATAATCAGATCTATATAA
>JACEVL010000163.1:3613760-3668760 GCA_020284085.1 Aporrectodea caliginosa | reverse complement strand
CGTCCTCTCACCCCCCACTCACTCCCAGAAGGACGATCCATGCACGAGCGCTTAACATGACTTTGACGGAATATCCCAAGGATATGATTACAAACTTTCATTTCGCCAAAGGAAATTATCTTTATTATTTCTATTAATAAAGTTTTCCATTCTCGCCCTGCGTGTGAATAATTGCAGTTATATAAAGCCACGATGCACGTCAGAATAGGTGTAGGTCCTATTCTTTGCAACAAATAATACAACCGACAAAGAAGAATTGCTGTTGGTCTAACCTTGATTAAAAGTGATGGATCAACAGCAAGAAACTAAGTCACGATGTATGCTAAACGTTTCTACAGCAGAGTTGTCTAAATATTCAGTGACGTCAGCCGAACTAAAGAAATTGTTATGTATGTATGCATGCATGCGTAGTCAGTTAAAGCAGCAGCAGGTCTGTATCTAGGATTAGAGCTACTAATTACTAATTACTAATTACTAATTACTAATTACATTAGAGTTGTGAAATTGTTTTCCAAGGTTGTAATTTATTATGTGAAATTTCAGTTGATTCAAGGATCAAATTGACGAAGACTCACTTGAGCTTCAGTCTTCTCCCACCTGGGGTTCGTATTCCTGTTGGGCATATGAAGGCCATAATTATGAGAATACTGTCATACGAGCTTCATATTATGTTGCTGCTGTGGTAATACGAAAGCATCAGTGCAACGACCGGGAGGGAGCCTTTCCCTTTTCCCTTTCCATCGAGAACAATAGGCCCTACGCCGGACTCCCATTCGACACAGCTGGATTGGCACACGAGACGCGGCGTAAGACTGCGCGACCCATACGTAAGTAAACAGGCTATAGCTAAAGCCGCCGTAATTCTCTTGACTTACGAAGCATCGTTTTCTTATGTAGCTCGTATCAGTGAAGGTCTGTACAATGGATCTCGTCGAGGTCTAATGAGATATCGTGCTGGGTCTTCCACCGGAAGTTGGCGCTATATAAACCTTGCGATTGTTATGGTAATCGGATCGCCTCGTGAAATGACGCGCGTGTTAGACGCCGTGTTCTTGAGAATTCTTTGCGGGTGTCATGATTTGAGAAGGGGTGAGAAAAAAGAGGGTGACTGACGCCCCAAGCTGATTCTGATGAAACATAGTTTGCAGTTCCTTCTTATCACCAACGCGTTCTAAGAATCCATTTACGTTTTCTTTATGTAGATACAACAGGAACTCTGGTTTATTTGTCTTTGCCAAGGATCCGGTTGTTTTTCTAAATGAAAACCTATTAACATTAGCTGTAGTCAGATAACAGACTTTTGTTTAGACCGACGCCTCTAAGTAAAATTTTTAGGATTGGGTGTTATGCATCCAAGAGCGATGCTATCTATATCAATCCGAAGAGAGGAAAATGGGTTGAAAAGTTTGAAGAATAAAGCCTAAACATTGTTTTGCTTTACATACAGAATACTCTGCTCTGCGTCGACTTGTGTATTTATACTGTGTGCTTAATACTAGATTGACTGAAGAGGAACTTAGTTCTTTTTAGACGTCATAACTTTGAACTTCCTGCTAAGGATGTGAAGAACTTGATCCCTCGTGTACTTTACAAACGCTTGCCCTAGGTCTCACCTGACTGCAAACGTGTCTGATTTTTTGTTTGTTTTTGATTTTATTATTTAACATATTTCTATTGTAACTGGTTGCGGTCTGTCAACCTGTCAGAAAATAAAACGAATATCTATCTATCTCACGAAATCCGTGTATTCTAATGAAGAGACATTCCGAACTGACGGCATCCAACGATGAACGCAGTTATCATGAAACGTTGTACCAATTATTATGGTGTACTTTTTAGTCGATCCATGCTTTCGTTCAGAGCATCGATATTGCTGAGAGCGATCAACAATAATTATTTTTGCTTTGTACATTGTTATTGTGGCGCTAAAAAGTTCTCGTGGTAGATTAAGCCTGGAGATATATATAGGTCTACGAAACACGCAACTGAGAACCTCGCAGTAAAATCATCATCGTCGTCGTCATCATCATCGTCGTCGTCATCATCATCGTCGTCGGCTTCTTCATCATCATCATCAATATCATCATCACCGCCATCTTCTTCCTCCTCTTCCTCTTCCTCTTCCTCTTCCTCTTCCTCTTCCTCTTCCTCTTCCTCTTCCTTCCTCTCCTCTTCCTCTTCCTCTTCCTCTTCCTCTTCCTCTCCTTCCTCTTCCTCTTCCTCCATTCCTCTCCTCTTCCTCTTCTCTCGCTCTCCTCTTCCTCTTCCTCTTCCTCTTCCTCTTCTTCTTCTTCTTCTTCTTCTTCTTCTTCGCATTCTTCTTCTTCTTCTTCTTCTTCTTCTTTTTCTTCGCATTCTTCTTCTTCTTCTTCTTCTTTCTTCTTCTTCTTCTTCTTCTTCTTCTTCATTCTTCGCATTCTTCGCATTCTTCGCATTCCTCGCATTCTTCGCATTCTTCGCATTCTTCGCATTCTTCGCATTCTTAGCATTCTTCTTCGCATTCTTCTTCGCATTCTTCTTCTTAGCATTCTTCTTCGCATTCTTTTTCGCATTCTTCTTCTTCTTCGTCTTCTTCTTCTTCTTTCTACAATCCTGGCTTTCATGCTGTGTCTCAACTGCAATACTTTTGGCTCAATCTCAAAGAGAGAATTAAAAGTAAATACGCTCATCGCTCTATATATGAAGCCATTCATGTTAGATGTTTTTGTTGACCAATGTTCTGTTTGCTCCAGGAGGCTATTAACACTGTTTGCCTGTTTTTAGTTTCGCATAAACACAAGGAATTATGGGTTAACCTGGACGTACTTTCGCAGCCTTTCTGTTGTCTCCTCAGGAACCGCTTTCAGTCGGTGTTCTCGTCAGGTCAACATGGCTTTATCATTAATCGAGGTATTGTGTCAACCTGTTGTTTACAACCAAGCGCTGAACTGACGTTCTATGTATTCATCGATTGTCCAACGCATCAACGGTTCAGTGGTCATACCTCGATTAATAATAAAGCCATGTTGACAAAGAGAACTTACGGTAGAGTGTAGACCATACGGGGTCTCTCTAACTGAGCGTTACGGTAACTCTCCTCTTGGAAGACCTTTCTTGAGATGCTAATGCTATATTCAACCTTTTTAAGTCCCACATTACCTTGATCATATGCAAGACTTATCAAGTTATCATGTCACATTTATACATACATAGAGGCACATACAAGATGCTTACATATAATACATGCTTAGATATACACATACATACTTATGTAATGGACGTGAAGGGATAGGAAGGTTGGTCTTTATATCGCACGAGTATGTAGGATGGAGAGACGAGTTTCAGTTGAGTAGTTTAATTAATCGTCGCTCAGTGTCGTAGTATCAGCGCGTCGTCCGTGCGGTTATTGGCTGTCGATTCGCATCCTGTCTCAGAGGGTTCTTCTCTTGCATTCTGTCTGTCTCATCTGCCTTCGACTTCTATTCTCAGCTCGGATTACCCGACTTACTTATGCAGCCATTTACATAATCTACCTCTAAGCTAAGACATCCATTGCTCCACTGTATACGACCCTCAAGGCCTCTCTGTCGATTGTCGCTACTAAGTAAATTCGTTGTGTAAGATACATGTAAATCCCAGGGTGAGTGAGGTCGAATACCAAGAGGGGAAGAAACGGAGAAGAGACGGAATGATCTTGCGGAGGAAATGAGTCTCGGAAGAGATGAGTTTTGAGTTGACATACATAATTCATCTGACTGTAAATAATACGAAAAATTCATTTGTTGTCTGGAAAAATAAGGTCTAAGATTGAGCAGAGGTTTCATCAGAAAAAATTCCAACCTCGTGTCTGACCCGACCTCGTATCTGACCCGACCTCGTGTCTGACCCGACCTCATATCTGACCCGACCTCGTGTCTGACCCGACCTCAAGCCTGACCCGACCTCGTGTCTGACCCGACCTCGTGTCTGATCCGAAGTCATGTCTGACCCGATTTCATGTCTGACCCGACCTCGTGTCTGACCCGACCTCATGTCTGACCCGACCTCATTCAGTCACTAAGTCAGATGCTTCGTCCCATCCTGCTCTCTGTCGTTTTCTGTCGGCTTCACTGTATCCCTGTCTCTTTGTTTCATTCTCTATGCATGTGTGTATGTATATGTATGTATGTATGTATGTGTATGTATGTATACTATGTATGCATGTATGTATGTATGTATGTATGTATGTATGTATGTATGTATGTATGTATGTGTGTATGTATATATGTGTGTATGTATGTATGTATGTATGTATGTATGTATGTATGTATGTATGTATGTATGTATGTATGTATGTATGTATGTATGTATGTATGTATGCATGTATGTATGTTAGTATGTATGTATGTATATATAATATGTATGTATGCATGAATGTATGTATGCTTGTATGTGTGTACGCATAGATGCATGTATAAGTACACATTCATGTATATGTGTACGTACAGTATGTATCAAGACATGCAGCAACAGTTACTAGTGTCCTGATAAAAGTAAATTATAATCACGAACGCGTGACTCAGATGACAGCAGTTTCTCCTTGCTGTTAGACATTGAATGGTAAAGCCACGCTGTATTGATGAGAACTGACGGAGGCATCGGCGACTTTCAATCGGAATCCTCCGTCTGCGTGCTGCTGTTGTTGTTGTCACTTTTGATGTACTAGACAGTCATTAGACAGGTCAAGGTCGAGCTTCATCAATCTCTACCAGATGATCAGAGGAAAGTCTCGGTTTAATGCGAACATTAATTGTCAACTCCTGGAGTAGTAGATATCGAACCCGTTGCTTCTGATCTCACACCGTCGGAGTATAAAATGGAATTGGTCGACTTTCCTCTGGGTCTAGCCTCTCCCTGTTTACTGCAATCTCTTCGATTGATCGTCTGCTCAACTACAAGACACTGTCCGATTTACTGCAGCGCTCAAAGGCGTTAATTAATAATTATTATTCGTCTTTTGAAGTTTATTCGACGTTGCGATGATGTAGGACTGCATGGAGAGTGCGAAATTTATGGATGAGAATAATTCGCCGGACTGGCGCATTCTTCACAGGTCACATAATTTCGTGACACCTTAAAGACCAGGGATGGACTGCGTTCGCTCAGACCGCCAATTTACAGACAGACAGAAGCACACACATACAGGCAGACAGGCAGGCAGATACAAAGACAAAGATACACAGACACACAGACAGACAAAGCAAGACAGTATGACGTTTATTATTCGCAATGAGGGATACTTAAGTTGCATTCCGCCGCCGCACTAAGCAACCTCATGCTGAGCCTAAGCCACGCGGGATTACGGCATACGCCTCGCAATAGCCTACAAGGCGCTATATAAATTTTCAAATACAATACAATACAATATAAATCATGTAATGTAACGTTTACACTACTGACGCCACATGTAGCGCAGCGTATTAAAGTGGTCTAGGAACTGGATGCACATGGTAAAGCACCACCACCACCACCACCACCACTACTGCTGCTACTGCTGGAAAATGAGTATCATAACTCCAAGCAAAAGTACGCCGACCGGCAACAGAAGCAGACTACAGACCAATCTCGATCACACCCATCCTGTGCAGAGTGCTCGAGCGACTTGTGGTGCGTAAATTTTTCTACCCCATCTTGACACAGGCGCACAGCAATATGGGATTCTCTGACCAATATGCTTTCCGGCCCACTGGATCAACCTCAGCAGCTATCATCTCCATAACACATCACCTTGCAGAAATGCTCACCACCCACCCATATGTACATCTGGTAGCACTCGACTTTTCAAAGGCGTTTGATACTGTGCAACATTCTTACTTGGCTGAGCAGCTAGCTGAACTGCCAATTCCAGATAACATATATAACTGGATCATCGCCTTTCTCTACAAGCGACAGCACAGAACTAAATTTATGGGCGTCACCTCGAGCGCTATCGAAATCAATGCCAGTATTGTACAAGGATCTGGGCTGGGTCCTGTTGACTTTATAGTGGCAATATCCAAACTAAAAACACGACACTCTACAAACAAAATTATGAAGTACGCAGATGACAGCTACCTCCTTATTCCATCAACAAATAGTGAATTGATAATGTCCGAAATCGATCATGTCACCACATGGGCTGATTCTTGCAATTTAAAACTGAATCATTCTAAGATCCAAAGAGATGATAGTTCGTCGACCAATGAGAGGGTTGGGTGTTGATCTTCCAAAAGTTACACCGGGCCTCGCCAGGGTAAAGCACATGAAGATCCTAGGTGTCACTTTGTCAGAACAATTCAACTTCGACACGCATGTTAACAACATTGTCATTAAGGCTAGACAGTCAATGTATGCCCTCCGCGTTCTAACAGCACACGGGTTAAAGGGCCAATCTCTGTGTGATGTAACAAATGCTACCATAGTGTCGCGGATGCTCTATGCGGCCCCGGTGTGGTGGGGCTTTGTGGGGCAGAGGGACGCTCTCGTCTTCAGGCAACTATACGGCGACTGGTCCGGTCTCGTTATCTACCGGAATTCTACCAAAGTTTCGAGCAACTTTGCAGAAAAGCAGACTCTAACCTCTTTTCTACCATCATCAGCAACCCTGCACATGTATTACATCAACTACTGCCTCCCGTGAAAACTGTTTCATACTCACTACGCCCCAGAACCCACAATAGAATAATACCTAAGGCAAACTCTCTATCTCGTAAAACATTTGTCACACGGATGCTTTATACTTAATTTTTTTATATTTGATGATCTTTGTACACCAAAATGCTACTAGCAGTTGGTTTTTCAATAAAGGATATACTTACTTACTTACTTACTTACCACCACCACCACCACCACCACCACCACCACCACTACTACTACTACTACTACTACTACTACTACTACTACTACTACTACTACTACTACTACTACTACTGCTACTGCTACTACTGCTACTGCTGCTACTGCTGCTACTGCTGCTACTACTACTACTACTACTACTACTACTACTATCATTATTATTACTAGTAATAGTATTGCAAAAATAATTAGTTATTCTGAGTATGGCATATAATGATACACTATGCTTACGTGTAAACTAGAACTGTGTGCCTAATTGCGTGTTTTCGATTTGAGAAGGTTGGTAAACGCGATTACCGGAATACTGAGCGTTTAGAGATATCCCACACTGCTCTGTAAACGATGTGTTGGCGGTATTGAGTCTGGACTGTAGTTAAAAATGATTTCAAATTGAACGTGAATTATAGTAAATTGTTTGTGCTATGGCTGAACTTCGCAACATAATATTTTCGCTCTGAAGAGGAGAGTGACTTTGATGAAAATCTGCAGCACACCAAGGGACTTAATTATAAATGACCAAAACACTTTCGTGTAGGTTGATCTAAAACTGTCATAATCGTATTATTGATGTTTGCGAAGCATCAGGGCAGTTATACATGTAGACATAACAACTCGACGACGAAAACACTTAAAAATAAGTTGAAGGTGAGCGAAAGTAAAGTAAGGTAGTCGAAACGAAGACTGTAATTGTTATCGAACATTTATATTGCGCCACTGATATAAGTAAAGAATAGAACAAACCAGAGGCGCTCTCTGCGCTAGCCTAGATGATGTTAAATGTAATTAAGAACTAGAAATACGGCAGTTAGCGGAAGAAGATTCACATGTGGTTAGCCCACGCACACGCGTAGATCCCGACCAATCTTGTCTCAGATGGTGAGAAAAGATAATTTGCGTGTAGCTACGGCAAGTTAAGGTTAAGTTAAGGTTAAAGTTGAGTCACGGTTAGATGCACTTAACGTTTAGGAAAGTAAGACAGAGTAAAACGTGGCAAAGGTAAGGTAAGGTCAGGTCAGGTCAGGTCAGGTCAGGTCAGAAAGGATGAGGTTAAGAAAGGTCAGGTCAGGTCAGAAAGGATGAGGTTAAGAAAGGTCAGGTCATGTCATGTCATGTCAGGTCAGGTCAGGTCAGGTCAGGTGAGGTCAGGTCAGGTCAGGTCAGGTGAGGTCAGGTGAGGTCAGGTCAGGTCAGGTCAGGTCAGGTCAGGTCAGGTCAGAAAGGATGAGGTCAGGTCAGGTGAGGTCAGGTCAGGTCAGGTGAGGTCAGGTCAGGTCAGGTGAGGTCAGGTCAGGTCAGGTGAGGTCAGGTCAGGTCAGGTCAGGTCAGAAAGGATGAGGTCAGGTGAGGTGAGGTGAGGTGAGGTGAGGTGAGGTCAGATCAGGTCAGGTCAGGTCAGGTCAGGTCAGGTCAGGTCAGGTCAGGTCAGGTCAGGTCAGGTCAGGTCAGGTCAGGTCAGGTCAGGTCAGGTCAGAAAGGATGATACTGTGCATGATACATGTAGTGTATAGGTAAATGCATGACGTGCTTACCTCGACGCACTTGTATGCTCCGCTGTTGAGCGGTAGGACTCGTTGGTAGGCCGCGATGGGGACCATGAGCAGGAAGGAGAGGGTCCAGACGGCGGCGATGATCCGGTAGGAGTGGGAGACGGTCTGCCATCGGCGAGAGTGCAACGGTCGACAGATGGCGAAGTAGCGTTCCAGGGAGATGGCCACCAACGTAAAGACGCTCACTCCGACAGACACACCTAGGTGCCGCAAAAGACAACGAGCGTTTTATATAATTATGACAAGGAGACAAGGTCAGCAAAAGAAAGGTAAGGATAGTTAAGGTGACTCGGTGAGGTAAGGTAACATATGTGCTACAGTCTTCCACCCAAAATCAGATTGCCCGACTCAGCAGACTCCTTCAAATCTCAGCTCAAACCAAATTTATTTTTTAAGGTTTATCCCGCTGGCTAATTGTTTGTGAGGCGCCCTTATGCAAGAATCGTAAAATAGAGAAACAAAGGTAGTCCAAGACTACGCTGGATAGACCATATAAATGAGGACATAACATCGCTTTGATTAACAGTACGGGATGCAATGGAGTTGACAAATGACCAAGGACAATGGAGATTTTTATTCGTACCCATCGCCGCCAAATATCTGGCTTCAGGAGCTGATGGTGATGATGATGATGATGATGATGATGATGTATGGTGATGTGAGATTGGATTGGCGTCTATTAGGCCTAGTTATGAGTCCTTGCGACTACTGAATAGCTCTGACAATGAATCGAAGAAGCGTGAAGCGCTCGTCTACGTAGACGCTTACAAAAACCCTCAATAATTCGGTCTACGCCCAATTATTTTAACTTAAGAGCATTGGGTTTTCTCTTACGCAATGTTCCATCCACCAGGGGGTTCCAACTTAATTATCACTGCCAGCTAGCTTAACGCTAATAAGTCTATGGCCAAGATTAATGTTTGTTATTGTTTTAATTCAGCGATTTAACTTAAGCCGTAATATGGACAGACATGCAGACGACAGCACCCGCTGTTATTGATCACTTTATTGCGTATACACACGCAATAAAATCATCAATAATAGTGAATGCTGCCCTATGCGTACCTGTCTAAAACTACGTGCAAATATATATATATACAGTATACTTGTATATATATATATACATATATATACATGTATATACATGTATACTTGTATATATATATATGGCCTGTATAAAACTAAACCTACACGCAATAAAGTAATCAATAACAGCGAGTGCTGCCAGCTGCGTTTCCGTCTATATTAAGGCTTAAGTTAAGTCGCTGACAGAAAACAATAACAAACATTAATTTCGGTCATACGCTTTGATGTGGGCTAATCCAATCACTTCTATTGTGCCCTCATCAAAACGCACAAGGCACCAATCGATGCTCGAAATACAGACATAATATGGGCTAAGCATAAGCATAAATGAAAATCTTGTGCTAGACGATCTTTCACAAAAGTAGCCCCAGCGGTCAAAAATATCGAAAAAGACCCATAGTACCCATAAAGCCTCCATTTCAATCAAGTTGTGAGGAATTATGTCTCATAAATTTCGGATACAGTCTCGAAGAAGAGAAGTACTTGATTGTGATTTCGACAAGTAGTAGTAGGTCTACATGTCTTGTGAGATGAGATGATTTTTGAATTTTGGGCTATGTGTAAATATATCTGAAAACTTCTTTACATATGATCCGTTGGTTGAGTTGGGCGTGCGTGTGGGGGCTAGCCAGTGGTGAATTTTCCAGAACTGTGGCAGGCACTAAAAAGGCTCTAAATTACCTGTCTAGTGATCTGATTACTTATTCAGCCACTGCAGTATAGTGAGTAGGCCTAGGACTATTCGACAGATTCCGTGTTTCCTGCTCACATCCAGAAATCCTGACGTGGACTCCTTTAGAGAAGCACATGTCCAGCGCGTTTCTGTCTATAGGTCATATGAGATCGACTCAGCCTTCCACTCCCTGGGGCAGCAGTAAAATGAGGAGTAGGACAGATGGGCGCCTTGCAGGCTGCCATACAGCTAAATTCGACTTCTGTTAAACTTGTTATAATCTGTTACTACTATATGATGTTATCAATTACAATACAATTAGGCGTATACTTGTCAGTTTGAATTAATTAACGAATAATTAAGAGAAGACCGACCTTGCATGTAACGCACGAGAATGCACATGGCCTTTCCGAAGATGAAGTTCTGAAGCAGCGTTGGAATGAGGGTGAAGGGCATGCAGAAGAGCGCCAGAAGCAGATCAGCGATCGACAGATTCAGCAGCAGAACGTTCGTCAGTGTACGCATGCGCCGATTCTGGGCCAGCGTCAGGATGACCAACGTATTTCCGGTCACTGACAAGACGAAGATGATGGCATAGAGGGCGATCCTCAGCTCTCCACTGAGGATGATCTGTCCTCCTCCTGATCCTCCTCCTGGTCCTCCTCTTCCTCGGAGGGGTGCTCCGGAAGATTCCAAGGTCACGTTTGGAGTCGTTCGAATGTCCATAGCTATGAAGATGTCTTGCTCAGCGTTCGTTAAGTTCGGACAGAAGAACGAATCCATTGTGAATGCAGTTCGTTCAGTTTCTTAGCGTCATTCAAATCATTTGCTTCTGTTTTAAACAACACATAACAATGGATTATATCTAATGCAATCAAATCATCATCATTATCATCATCATCATCATCATCATCATCATCATCATCATCATCATCATCATCATCATCATCATCATCATCATCATCATCATCATCATCATCATCATCATCATCATCATCATCATCATCCTCATAATAATCATCATCGTCGTCGTCGTCGTTGTCATCGTCATCATCATCATCATCATCATCATCATCATCATCATCATCATCATCATCATCATCATCATCATCATCATCATCATCATCGTTATCATCATCATCATCATCATCATCATCATCATCAACATCATCATCATAATTATTATTATTATTATTATTATTACAATTATTATTAATATTTTTATTACATGACTATTTATACTATTATCACAAGATAATAATATTATTACTATATACACTGCATATGCGCTATTAGTAACTGGACTTTTAATGAGGTGACGTGAACAGGTAAGTGAGGTAAGTCTTTAATTTCTTCCGGTAGCTTTCGATAGAAAGTTGCGGAACACGGCGTTCAACATGCAGCTCATTCCAAACCGTGTAGCCAAATGCACCTAATGTTCTAGCACGCGTCACATTGACCTTTTCTGGCAACACTAAGTCGTAGCTCTTTCCAGAACACAATCGAGACCGACCAGGAGCTGAATATACTGGCAAACAGTCTGGCTAAATATGCCCACATCCTATTAAATTGCTCAAATCTATTTTTTAGCCGTGGCTGGGCTGGAAGCGCCTCATGGTAGGTCTCAGACGGGGCGCTATATAAATTCTCGAAATGAATGAATGAATGAATGAATGGTGGGGCCATTTGTAGATGCATCATTTTCTATGGCGACCGCATAGGCCATAAATTTGACTTTATTCATCCTTCAGTGAATTTACCGGACGCAATCATTCACCATTTCTGCCCGCTTGAATGATCACTGCGCTACATTGCAAACCGTGCCTGCGCGATATACACACATCCATTAAATATACCTTCGATTAATGGTACGCGGTCATTCTTATTCGTGCATAGTAACTTCTGTATAATTTTAGCTACATATGAAATTGTGTCAAACTTCTCATCTTTAACAAACATTAAACAAACGATGTTATCTTGCTCTGTTAACTGTGATTAGCTTAACTCCACAAGATAATTATATTTTCCCTGAATACACAGAAACCTCGAACAAACAAACTCCTGCGCATTTGTACATTAAACCATCCGCTAGAATGAACTAGAAGCAGCAGAAGCAGAAGAAGAAGAAGAAAAATGATGATGACTGACGACGATGATGATGAAGATGATGATGATGATGATGGTGGTGGTGGTGGTGGTGGTGATGATGATGAAGAAGATTATGATGATGATGATGAGAAAAAAGAAAAGAAAAGAAGAAACGGAAGACTAAAGAAGAAGAAAGAAGAAGAAGAATAAGATGCTGATGATGCTGATAATGAAGAAGATTATGATGACGTCGAAGGAAAAAGAAAAGAAGAAGAAAGAAGAAGAAGAACAAGAATGAAGAGCAGTCCCATGAGATTCGGCCTTTGAGAGTCAGCCTTGGATATGAAGTGTTAGAGCCTTCGTATTTCCTAGCCTCGCCATACGAAGGCGGGTGCCAGTCCTCTCCCTCGCCATCTCATCTTCCACACACATTGCACGGTCAGTGCACTTATTAAGAAGTCTGGGAGTCCATTTGGAGCAGAAATCTCGACACAAGTGTATGCTCAGACGGTGATTTGAACCCCGACCTCTCCCTTGACAGTCCAGCATGCTACCTACTAGACTCTCTCATGCCCCTAGACCACCCCAAGAACGAAAGGTAACAGAGGCAAAGTTTACTCACGCGAAACGGCAGCTGTAGACTCAGAACTCACAGACACCGAACCATCTGACTACTGAACAATAAATAGTCCGCGGACGCTGACCAGCACTTCTCGTATTTAACGGCAAATCGTTCGACTTAGCACGTTGGTTGTTTTCGTCCTCTTCAAAGGCGCCAATATGCAGACAGCTTCATCGCCTCCGCACTAATGGTAGAACAGTAGAACGGTCTGATGGATGCATCACTGGCCTCTCTTCACTGCGACAAAAACAAATCTTTACGCTGCATCCATCCAGCCTATAGCGCTGACCGACACAAGTGCCCGAAGAGAGAGTTGAAGTAGCGGACGAACGGATGGATGGAGAGGGGCGATGAATGATGGTCGATTGAGGAGGAGAAGATGATGATGAAGAAAAGAAGAAGATGATGATGATGAAGAAGAAGAAGAAGAAGAAGAAGTAGTAGTAGAAGTAGTAGTAGTAGTAGTAGTAGTAGTAGTAGTAGTAGTAGTAGTAGTAGTAGTAGTAGTAGTAGTAGTAGTAGTAGTAGTAGTAGTAGTAGTAGTAGTAGTAGTAGTAGTAGTAGTAGTAGTAGTAGTAGTAGTAGTAGTAGTAGTAGTAGTAGTAGTAGTAGTAGTAGTAGTAGTAGTAGTAGTAGTAGTAGTAGTAGTAGTAGTAGTAGTAGTAGTAGTAGTAGTAGTAGTAGTAGTAGTAGTAGCAGCAGCAGCAGAAGAAGAAGAAGAAGAAACAGAAGAAGAAGAAGAAGGAGAAGATGAAGACAACTGAAGAGGATGATGACGATGATGATGATGATGATGATGACGACGACGACGATGACGATGATGATGATGATGATGATGATCATGATGATGATGATCATGATCATGATGATCATGATGATGATCATGATGATCATGATCATGATGATCGTGATCATGATGATGAAGAAGAAGAAGAAGAAGGAAGAGGATGAGAAAGGGAAGGAGAAGGAGGAGAAGAAGAAGACGAAGAAAAAGAAGAAGAAGAAGAAGATAGCCCACAATTATTGTGAAGCTTGCATCACCAATTCCTAACATTTAGGAGAAGTGTCTGCATCAGCAGACAGTAACTGTGGCTAGCGCCGGTCCGGCGTAGATTACTGCTGCATGGATGATCATCATGATGCGATTCGTATCAAAGGACAGGAAATACCCCAACTGTTTCAAATGCTCTCTTGAAGATGCACTTTACCATACATTTCGTTCCTGCTCTATACATGTACCATCTGTTCCCATAAAACGCACCCTGGACATTTATGTTGCACCTTTCATCTTGTTGGATCTGATCTGTTCTAATAAAATATAACATACAATATATATATATATATATATATATATAATATACGTAGGCCTATATATAATAATATAATATATATACATTATTGTAAGCATGGTAATGCATGGTAGTTGCTCAATAAAACGAGGAAAACAACGCAAGGAGCTTGTTGTTGGATTGCCAAGATGTAGGCTATGTTGAAGACTACAGTGACGTTTCATGTAATACGACGCCATCTAGTTCTCAGTTATCAGTAGCACAACCTTCGTGATACAGTCATCGTTTAAAATTCAAACGCAAGTTTGGGCGCTAACTTAAGGGACGTCGTTTTCTGCCGCCGTGATTTAGCGCTGAAGCCATTTTATCCCTGCGAGTTTCTTAATCTTATTAAGGAAACCTGTTACCTTCTGACCATAGCCCACAATTAATGTGTTACACATTACATAAATGTACGGCAAGTAACGTTGCATCGCCTATATTGTAGGCCTATTTATAAGCAAATGTAGATATTCCGGGCCATCAAAACTGTGTATCTCTTTGTCCGACCCAGCACTCCTTCCTTCGTTCATATCATGCCGGTCCTCGGTGCTGGAACAGACTTCCTCCTGTTATTCGATTGGCTGACTCAGTGGACTCGTTTAAATCCTTGCTAACATCTCATTTGTTTGCTAGGGCTTATCCCGACTGATGCTAGATGTTTTTGTAAGGCGCCCTTGTAACGGCATGGCCGTGTTACGGCGCCATATAAATTGTCGTAATTATTATGCAGATAATACGAAACTCTGTAGAGCAGTGCATGGGTAATGAAGAAGAAGTGGAGAAACTACGAGAAGACCTAAGAAGAATGTTCAGATGGTCACAGGACTGGCAGATGTAGCCTATTTTAATTTCGAGAAGTGCTCAATGATGCATATGGGGAAAAGAAACAGTTTTCACATGATATGGGAGCTAAGGTATTGAAAGTGAGTGAGGAAGAAAAGGACTTGGAAGTGAATAGGCAGAAGAGTGCAAAACCTTCGGGGCAATGTGCTGAAGCAACAAAAAGGCTAACTCAACTTTAGGTACGATAAGAGGCATTGTACTTTCGCTGCCACCTAGGGAATGAAGGCATGACCTAAACCCAGGGAGCCTTACGGGATTCGAACCGACTTGCAGTGGTTCTAACGCAGACAACACGTCTTCTGAACCACTTTTAACCCTTGTTTTCTCATGTTATGTATGTTATTCTAGGCCTAGCATCGTATGCATGTATGTATTCGATTGTTTATATAGCGCCTGTTTTCAGTTACTCTTGCGTCGTGAAGTTGTCACGAGAGAGCGTGATCGTGTGTAAGGAAGGAAGGAAGCAAGCGGTGGACAGTGGACGACGACCTCATCGACTAAGTGCGTGATAGAAAACTGTTAAACACGCGGAAACAACGACCATCACGGTGTGCCAACGCGTAACGTATTTCCCACCAGGGTTTTCACACGACTAGTCGCACGTTGAAAGCCGGCCGTGATTTAGCGCCTTTGTGAGGTTTCGAAAAGGCGCTGCATAATGAGCCAGACGAATACACACACACGTAGGCTACATACGATGGAAATAGACAGTATACTACTCGCTGAACAGCAGAGAAGGTCCGCGCGCAGTCGGGCAGTGCAAGTGCAGGACGTAGACACCAATGATATGCCAGAGATTTATTCGTCAGTCGGTCATTTGGGTGGCGATCCGCTCTGGCTCTTCCCTCTACCGCCGATGAATTACTGTTATTGCTCGGTATACGGCGATACCCTTGCCGCCATAATGTGGACCAAGAACCCAGCCATATATTTCTATCAGCAGCACCACCACCACCATGCAGACGCAATAACAGAAGCATCTACAGTAGAGTCAACAGTTGAAACTTGATACTCATTAGAGATTTAATTCTTTAAAGAGTCGTGTAGTGAAGTCACGTCTTGCAACATATCCAGCATCAGGCAGTGTCTGGAAAGTTCCAATGAATTGGGCCGAAGACTATCTTTTATACGAGAAATAACAACAGTGCGGTCGTGCGCGGGTGAAATAAATAACGTATAAACAGATTTGTCGATTCCTGCGCTACACAAACGAAATCTCTGAACCCAACAACATCCCAAAGCGACTTCTGCGACAATCGATCAGCTTTGCGGCCGTATTTAATCCATCACGGTCGAGAGACATTTAGGGCGGACAGAGAAAAGAACGCTGTTTATCTGACATTTCTTTCCATTCCTTCTTTCCTCTTTCCTTCCTTCCTTCCTTCCTTCCTTTTCCTTTTCCTTAATTCCTTCCTGTGTATTTCCCTCTCTTCCTATCGTCTCAACTCCCTATCTTTATATCTTCCGTCCGTCCGTCCCATCTCCTTTCCTTCCTTCCTTCCTTCCTTCCTTCCCTTCCTTCCTTCCTTCCTTCCCTTCCTTCCTTCCTTCCTTCCTTCCTTCCTTCCTTCCTTCCTTCCTTCCTTCCTTCCTTCCTTCCTTCCTTCCTTCCTTCCTTCCCTCCTATATCCTTCCTTCCTTCCTTCCTTCCTTCCTTCCTTCCTTCCTTCCTTCCTTCCTTCCTTCCTTCCTTCCTTCCTTCCTTCCTTCCTTCCTTCCTTCCTTCCTTCCTTCCTTCCTTCCTTCCTTCCTTCCTTCCTTCCTTCCTTCCTTCCTTCCTTCCTTCCTTCCTTCCTTCCTTCCTTCCTTCCTTCCTTCCTTCCTTCCTTCCTTCCTTCTTTCCTTCCTTACTATAATAAGTATAATAAAGTTTATGCACGAACCAAAACTCGACAGTTTTCAATTTCTTATCATGGACCATGTGTATGGAATTCGCTTCCGATTCCTTTGACTAATGTGACAACTTTAGCAACATTTAAAATGAAACTTAAACAGTATCTTATTGAACTGGAATAAATAAACTATAATGGATGTAGAAAACCACTGAAGACACTATGGCTGCTACTGATCATCTGTTCTATACCTATACTTAGAAAATTAAGGAAAGTGGGGTTCCCTGGCAGCGGAGCATTAGTGCTCCTTTAGAGATAACCCTTTGACACTAGGAAACCGATTGTGTCATGGTAGACAACTTTGCTGTATATATAACTGATAATTGGACTGAAGTGATTATATACTGCTAGATTTGTTTTGTGAAGAATTTGGTACTTGGTGTCAATAAAAGTGTTGAATTGTTGAATTGAATTGTTCCTTCCTTCCTTCCTTCCTTCCTTCCTTCCTTCCTTCCTTCCTTCCTTCCTTCTTCCATCCTTCCTTCCTTTCCCTTTCATTCCTTTCTTCTTTACTGCCTACCTTTTCCATTGTCCCTTCCTTCTTGTATATTTCCCTTCCTTCCTATCGTCTCAACTTTCTATCTTATATCTTCCGTCCCATCTGCCTTCCTTCCTTTATACCTCCCTTTCTTCCTTCATTCCTTCTTCTTTCCTTCTTTCCTGCCTACCTTTTCCATTTTCCTTCCTTCTTGTATATTTCCCTTCCTTCCTATCGTCTCAACTTTCTATCTTATATCTTCCGTCCCATCTGCCTTCCTTCCTTTATACATCCCTTTCTGACTCCAATCCCTCTTTCCTTCCCTTCCTTTCCTTCCTTCCTTTCCATCTCCTTTGCTTGCTTGCTAACTTCCTTCCTTTAATGTGCGTAATATCCGTTGTTGTCGCTCGCAAGGCTCAACTTCTCTGACTGTCCGTGTGCAATATGTCCTACTTATGTCATTTAGCCATGCGAGTCTTCGAAGGTCCAGTAGTCGTCAGGTTATGTGGCTGAGGCTGGGACGTAACGCTATCAATGCCTACAGCGTTAGATTTCAGGCTTAACCCAACATTACCGTCGAAAGTTTCGATCGAGGGGCCTAAAAATCTTACGCTACCCAATGTTCGTGTTTCCATGCATTAAAAATTCACAAATCGATCTGTATTGCCAGGCATTGATAGGCCGTGCAGTCTACCATTACCTTCACATAAAGGCGATATAGATTATTGTTACCATAAGTTTTGTTGGCAACGCTACTAACAGTATTGAAGCTGACCATAGTGGTGATATGTTGAAGAATCCCTAGAGCCACGCACAAACTGCACAATCTGCATTTAAAAGTAATTGTAATTGTAATCGTAAGTGTAATCGTAATTGTAATTGTAATTACGACAGTTTGTGTGGCATATAAAGTGTGCTTTACCATGTCAGCTGTTAGTGCGAGTGCTAAGAGTCAAAGAAAAATATCTGTTGCTGAAAGTGAGAACATTCTTGAAGGCGTGAATATTACAACACGGAAGCATTACTCAACCAACTCAAGAGCCATCCTAGTTGTAGTTTCAGTTTAACGACACTGTGTGCTATCAAAGATCATTAGCGTCGCCCTCCTCCTTCATCCAGGCTTGGGACTGTCACTGCCAGAGCAGTGGCGGAGTTAAGAAACATGCTCCGATTTCAATTACTTTTAAACGGCCACATATTGTAATCACGCTGCACCATACTTCAATATTTTACGTGGATATACTGTACTTGAGTGTTTGTTTGTGTGTGTGGGTGTGTGCGTGTGTGTGCGTGTGTGTGTGTGTGTGTGTGGGAGAGAGTTGATATGCGTGTATCTGCGAGCATGGGCGTAGCCAGGAAAAAAAAGTTCGGAGGGGTTTAAAGATTTCGGGTGGGGGTTCCATTGAAAATCGTCGCAAAAGTTCATGGAAGATTGTATTTTTCATGTAAAAGCATATAACAATTTTTTAGGAAACTCATTGGGGGGGTTTCAACCCGTAAAACCACCCCCTAAATACGCCCATGTCTGCGAGTTGGGGCGTTGATTTGTGTGTATGTGTGTGGAGGGATGTGTGTGTGTGTGTGTGTGTGTGTGTGTGTGTGTGTGTGTGTGTTTGGGTGTGGGTGTGGGTGTGTGTATGTGTGAGCGGGTTGATGTCCGTTGTTGGTGCATAAATTGCAGTGAAACGCCGCAAGAGAAAGCCGCGCTAACCGGGAAAGCCAAGAGGATCCTAAGACCATTAGTACTGCTATCTTCTATCTTCTCGTGTGGATGGACACTAGAACAAGTGCCTTCGTCGTCAGCATCAGACTGTCGTGGACTAATTGTCTCAATTTGGCGAAGAACATGTTTTCCTGGTAAAATGAGCTCATTAAATGACAGGAAGACAAGGCAGTTGTAAGCTATCCATGGTTACTGTGTCTAGGGTACAGTCGTAGTATTATAATAATAATCTTCGTTTAATTTCAAACCGACACAACGCAGGATGATTGCAAATCAGTATGAACGGATGATCACAAGTTATTACAGGAGTCGAATTTAATTGTATACGGCAGCCATGCAAGGCGCCCATCACTTCCTACATCTCATTTTACCAACGCACCATCTCGCGAATGATAGGCTGAGTGGACCTTTTGGAGGGCACGGGAAGCGATCCCGCTACCTACTGCTCTTCACGCCAGTGATGTTACCACTACACTATGTACCCCCAAATTATATTAAATATGATTGCATGAGTAGCATATAGATCTACGCCTCTTTGTAACTAGAAAGCATAACGTTTTACAGGACTTAGTGATTCAACGTATTGTCCATCTGAGTGCTTACAAAAAGACTCTACTTTTAAAGAAGTCTATTGAAATATTAGTAGAAAAATCTTCCATCCAGTGGGCGAACTTTCCTTTTCGTTCAGCATCAGCATAAAAAGTCACCGTAACGATTGCTCTGTCGCTTTTCCTCCTCGGTCCTTAGTATCCAGACAATTATTGGATCTTGTACGTAATCTCAGGAAAGTCAGATCATTTAGCTGAGTGAGTCATCAAACGTTCAGTCTACACTGTGTCCGGGGAAAAAGGGACCCCTTCTGGTATCATGAAAATAAACTAGTAAATATTCATCGATTTTTAAAATTCCAAAACCATTTTAATCCTGACATAATTAGCTAACATTGCTTAAAATAAGAAGGCTTCGGTCATCCAATAATGACGTCATAATGACGTCATTTGCATCAAATTCTAGTGTTAAGAACGGCACAAAAATTATCTAAAACTTTCAATATTAGTTTTAAATGTCATTTATCAATTATAAATTTTAGTTTAATTTGATTTTTATACTTGAATAATATCAGACTCAAAGGTTTGTTCAAAGTGTCCGCCTTCGGCCTAAGCACAGGCTTCAAGTCGCGCGCGCCATTGGCCAATAGCAGCCTCAATAACCAGCCGATCAAATTCCTCCCAGGCATTAACGATTCGCTCACAGGGTCCTTCACTGTCTCTGCTCTTTGTCCTGTAAACCTTCTCTTGCATTAGTCCCCGTATCTTGAAATCAACCGGATTTAAGTACGGGCTGTTTGGCGGTCAAAGATTTTAAAGTATGAAATCCAGAGTTTCCTTTTTCGGCAGTTCAACAGTTTCACGAGCTCGAGAGAGCTAGAGCGCCATCTTAAAATGTGTAATAATACGAATATTCCCGGACATCAGGCAATAATTTTCCGACAGCGAACAATCCCGGTAATAAGCTCCATTTAGTTTCGCACCTGGTTCTGTTACATGGATTTCCTTTTTACCAAGAGCCGATGCACCCCATTTTTGTTCATCCTTAACTCTTGAATTCTTACAGAAATGACGTCATTATTGTATAAAATGAACTTGTATATTATAATAAGTGCTACCTAATTATGTCAGGATTAAAACGGTTTTGGATTTTAAAAATCGATGAATATTTACTAGTTTATTTTCATATTACTATAAGGGGTCCCTTTTTTCCGGACGCAGTGTAGTAGTCGCCACAGCACGCGCCAGTCTTCTGAGGCTCAGACATAGGCCTACCTGTCAACTCCTACAACTTCAGATATTAGACCTAACCTAGCTTTATTTATTAACGGGAAGCAGTTCTAGTTAATAGGCTAAGCATTCGATAACACTTATTTAGCGAAACAGATAGATGATTCATGCAACGTTAAGTAGCGCTTTATAAATTTTTGGGTTTACCATCAACGAATTGGGAGTGGGAGTGGGTGTAGTGCGTTGGCGATCTTAGGCGAAACAAAACTAGAAAAAATGCTGGAGTGCTGTGTGAATCTCAACGCCTACGTTCGTTCAGCTAAAAGACGAGTTGTTGAAGAGGCGAAGAGACGACTGTTTGGAAGCTGCCTTGAAAGTCAATTAGAAGGCAGTTGAGCCATTTTAAATTTCCGCCGTCTCTACAAGTTTGTCACCGTAAAGTCTATTGGCGACGAACCGGCTGATGTCCTAGAGCCATCCAACCATCCATCTATCTGGAATTCAGATCACGCGCTGATCTGTCTGCCTATCTTTTATCTGTCTGTCTATCTGTCTGTCTATCTGTCTGTCTATCTGTCGGTCTATCTGTCTCTGTCTGTCTCTATCTGTCTATCTGTCTGTTGATCTGTCTGTCTATCTGTCTGTCTATCCGTTTATCTGTTTATCTGCCTGTCTATCTGTCAGTCTATCTGTCAATTTGTCTGTCTATCTGTCTGTCTGGCTGTCTATCTGACTATCTATCTGTCTAATTCTGTCTATCTACATGTCTATCTGTCTGTCTATCTGTCTGCCTCAATCTGTCTATACATGTATGTCTGTGTAGTGTTTATGTGTCTATCTGTCTGTCTATCTGTCTGTCTATCTATCTGTCTGTCTATTTGTGTGTCTATCTGTCTGCCTGTCTATCTGTCTATCGATCTGTCTATCTGTATGTCTGTCTATCTGTCTGTGTATCTTTCTGCATATATCTTTCTATGTATTCCCTCGGTGCTACATTGAGTTCACGACGACTCATGACATTCTATCCACCGACGCAGTTCTAAATGCGTCCTCTGACGAAAACTAGAAATTCTATTATCTCCAAAAAAGAAAATTACAATTTCTTAAAAATAAGGAAGAAGTTTGCACTAGTGTTTGAGACTGTCCGAAGACTTCTCCATTTGTATAATATATACATTCTATGCGATTTGCATGTGATAATTCTATCGTCAATATTCCAGTTCCAAAATTTTGTTTCTCTGAAAATAGAACACTTCTGTTATGTTTGTGGTCACTGCCCGAGTTAGTTCATCAAAAATAACTTTTATCCTAATTACAAATGCTTTGGTTTCTGTTTTTCCACTTATATTGGGCCTACAGCAATATTATTGTTCTGCATCTGTTTTGTTATTAAGACAACAGAATACTTCGAAGCTGGTCCTACTGTCCGCACTACAATTAATTTTCAAACGAAAAACATCACGAACAGTTTGTTCATAATCGGGCCTGTGCAACTTAAGTGGATGGACTCGGAACTACATTCGCCTCGGTCCACATGTCGCACGACACCAACGTAGGTACTAGCTATAGCATACATGTGGAGAGCGGTGGTGTAAAGGTATGTTCGGTGCCTTGCAGCCGGAGGGTTGCGGGTTCGAATCCACCTCAAGCCGCCGCGTAGGGACCCTGGGCAAGTCCTTCACTCGCAATTGCTCATGTGCTTCGGCGTGAAACTCCGATTCAGTGTCCGCGCTGTAGTCGGGAGCGCCTCTGAGTAGAAATCTTGAAGAAATCTTGAAGGGGCGCTATAGCAAGTGCTCATACATACATACATACACACATACATACATACATACATACATACATACATACATACATACATACATACATACATGTATGTATACTATATTATTCCAGGGCATACATTTATGCAAACATACAATCATGGACACCTGCACGCGTGAATGTACATAGTTACATACATATACGACTTATACAAACAGATTGACATACGCACATGCATTCAAGCATACATACATACATGGCTACATACATACAAAAAATATACATTGTTGTTTCTGGCTACTTCAGAAGGATTGCTAGTTCAGTTTAACTTATGGCAGGACTCTAGAAGGATTGTTAGCTTGTTATGCTTGACAAGTTTGTAAAAGGTGTGCTCAACTTTGGCCATTTCGCGAGAAACGAACTCTATATAAGCTTGAAACATTACAGTATAAATAGGCCTACGTGCAATAATTGTCTGACTGTAAGCGAAATTAATTTCATGTAACACACAGCTATAGTCAGGTGTTGCCGAGCTACTGTATTATGGCTTCACTACCTGGACAAAGCTAGCTAATAATACCTGTCTGCTGCATTGGTTGAGTAGCTTTATTTGATGTAAAATCAAAGGCCTTATCGGAATTAAATTTTCTAAGGCATCTCGTTGATTGGAGCGGAATATGGTCCGAATCCGGCGTCTGATGTGACGACATAATATTTCTCTCTTACGGATCCTCAGATCGGGATGTATGAAGCGTGAGATCGGGGGAATGAGCGTTGGTAGCAAACGTTTATGCTCATCAACTGGCACTCCTTCGGTGGAACGTTAATTGCGCTGGTCCATTGATCCATTGAGTGCGTGCTATCAGTTTTGCTTTATATTATTACACAGTCCTTTATCTATCTATCAATAATCTATCCGTCCCTCCATTCATCCATCGATCCACCGTTCCATCCATTCATCCATCCGTCCATCCATCAATAATCACTGCTGATTTGAGCGGCGCTATATAAATGTTCGATTACATCCATCCATTCCATCCATCCATCCATCCATCCATCCATCCATCCATCCATCCATCCATCCATCCATCCATCCATCCATCCATCCATCCATCCATCCATCCATCCATCCATCCATCCATCCATCCATCCATCCATCCATCCATCCATCCATCCATCCATCCATCCATCCATCCATCGATCCATCGATCCATCGATCCATCCATCCATCGATCCATCCATCGATCCATCCATCGATCCATCCATCCATCCATCCATCCATCCATCCATCCATCCATCCATCCATCCATCCATCCATCCCATCCATCCATCCATCCATCCATCCATCCATCCATCCATCGATCCATCCATCCATCCATCCATCCATCCATCCATCCATCCATCCAGCCATCCATCCAACCATCCATCCATCCATCCATCGACCCATCCATCCATCCATCCATCGCCATCCATCGGGATCGTCTCGGATCCATCCATCGATCGTCCAAATCAATCCATCGCCATCCATCATCAATCCATCCATCCAGATCAATCCATCCAAAATCAGATCCATCCGTCGATTCTCATCCTCTATCCATCAATCGGTAATCCATTTGGAATTCAAGGTCTATCGCGTCTGATCGCCATAGATCTCCATTCAATTATCCATCAACGAAATGAGTTAATTATCTGATGATAGCGATTCCATCCATCCGATCCATCCATCGATCTCCATGATCCATGAGATCGTCATTATCTATCCAAGAATGAACGATCTTTCCATCCAGATCGAAGCGAATTAATCCATCATCCATCCATCCATCCAAGTCCAAAATTAAAACTATAGGCTGACTGCGATCCAATCCATATTAGGTAAAGCGCGTATGAACTCCACACCCTAAACCAAGTCCATCGAAATTGCACCAACTGAGAAATCTTGTCCATAATTCATCGGACGACATCCTACGGTCCTCCATTCCATTCACCATCCATCCATCAAATGCTCGATTTCCATTCGAAATCCGTCTGACTATTGATCTCCGCTTTTCGTCCATCTCTTACGATCCTAAACGCACAATTCCCACGAGAGCAGTCCTTCCACCATGATACGATGGATGGATCCATCCAATCCATCCAATCCATCCATCCCGGCCATCCATCCATCCGTCCATCAACTCCATCAATCCATCGAAATCGATCTCTCCATCCGGCGACCATCCCTCTCCCATCCATCGCCATCCCCATCGCCATCCACCATCCGTCCACTATCGTCCATCGATCCGCCATCCATCGATCGCCATCGGTCCGTCCATCGATCCAGCATCCATCGCCATCCATTTCCAATTCCATCCATCCATCTCCATCCATCCATCCATCCATTCCATCGATCATCGAATCCATCCAAATCCATCCATCCATCGATTGCGGAATCCAGCATCCATCCATATCCATCCATCCATCCATCGAATACTCGGTCCGATACTCCATGAGGAATCGTTTTGGGGTCGGTCCATCCATTAAGCCGCCGAGATTTCGAGTGCCCTTGCTCGCCTCCATAAGAAAACCCCAGCACATACGCGGACTGAGAGGGATTTGCATCGATCCATATCCATCCATGCAGGCAGAGGCACTCCACCGGATCCATCCTCTCCATCTGATCCATCATCGGATCCATGATCCATCCATCGATCCATCATGCATCGATCCATGGCTCGGATCCATCCATCTATCCATCCATCGCTCCATCCATTTATCATTTAATCTCACGATCCATCCATGCATCATTCTATAATGTGCATCTGCATCAGATCCATGGCTGATCCATCGTCAATCCTATATCCATAAGAGCCATCATCAGATCCATCTATCCATGTTCAGATTAGCTCTGATTGTACACAGCCATAATTACGCCTATGCGTCTTTGCAAAATTTGCACCAACAAACCCTAGACAATAACCAAAATCAGAAACTCTATTCTCACCTCTATATAATTAAATTTGGAAATCAAGGTTGCGTCTGACTCTATAGACTCCTTTAATTATTGGCGAAATGAGTTAATTAGGAGATAGCGATTGCTCCAAGAATCGAACTGATGTGTGAACGAATGAGACGAAGCGAATTAATACACAATAAAGTTAAATTAAAACTAGACGCTGACTGCGAGAAATTACGCTCGTGTGAACTCCACACCCTAAACTAAGTCCATCGAAATTGCACCAACTGAGAAACCTTGTCATAATTCACCGGAGAGACACCTACGGTCCTGCATGTTACCCGGTGGCCACTCGATTTGTTTCCGTCTGACTATTGATCTCCGTTTTTCGTCCATCTCTTACGACCTAAACGCACAATTCCCACGAGAGCAGAACTGATACGATGGATGGATAAACGGAAGGATTGGCGGCGCATCCCCCGTTCACTACAACAGAAATCGTTCTGCCGGCGACCCCCTCTCCCTCTGCCGCCCACGCTGCCACCGTAACTACGTCTTCGGCCGCGCAATCGCCGCCGACAGCACCCGCCGATTTCCAATTTAATCTCCCGGCAATTTCACGACATGAAATAAACATAGGACGATTGCGGAAGAGCAGTTAACTGGTCGTCGAACACTCGGTCCGATACTTGAGGAATCGTTTTGGGGTCGGTAAATTAAGCCGCCGAGATTTCGGTGCCCTTGCTCGCCTGAAAACCCCAGCACATACGCGGACTGAGAGGGATTTGCACGGATATATATGCAGGCAGAGGCACTGACCGGAAGCCTCTAGGATACATCGGATGATGATAGAGAATCATGCAGTTGGCTCGGAATTCTATTACGCTGAATTTACATTTAATCTCACGAAATGCACATTCTATAATGTGCCTGCAGGAGTTGGCTGAGTCGTTTCCTAGATAAGAGCCACACAGATGCATAGAGGTGCCTGGAATTTCATAAAACATGTTTTCTATTACACAGAACATGCAACCTGTTACTCGTGTATTAGGTTTCACTGCATAGAAAATATTGTCTTGTCTTGTCTGTAGCCATCTTCGATACTGTCATATAATATTATCTTCATATTTTCAACATTTACAACATTATGGCGTTCCGAGGATGCGAGTCTAAATGATTCTAGAGTTCAGTTATAAGAGCAACGACCTCATCTGTTAAGTTAATGTAACAATGTTTACCGAGACGCTGGAGAAGTTAAGCCCCGTCATCCGGGACTTCGTTACATGAGGCGAGAAACAATTTCCTCACTAATGCGTCACAACAAGGAACCTAGACAGACTTTTGAAGGTTTAAGCGCTTAATCCAAAGTGGAAAAGCAGACAGTTTTCATAACACATCAATAACTTTTAGCTTTCACGGTTGTTGCTCTCGATTATGTCTCATTTTGTGGTGCTTCTAAGCTGTTCTATTTAGAAACACGTATTTCTTGCGAAATCTCCCTGTATCTGTGCCACAGACAGTGACCGCTAAAGAATGCTGATCTGGTGACGACTACCTTGCTGATGGCTCTAAGCCTCAAAGCTGTCGCAATTCGCATAATACATTTTCGAATTGAATGTACCTACATAACGTAACATAAGTGAAAGCTTGTAAAGCGCAACTTAAAAACTCATTAGCAACGCTTCAAAGCAAGAAAGGAGAACCAGCGATCAAACTCAACAGACTTCAATCACTTGCGGAACAAGGAGGGTGACAGACTGATTAGCTCACTTCTAATTTTAAGAGTATAACCATTCCAGGATAGAAGCCGTGGCGGCGCCAGGGTGGGGATAGGGGGGCTTAGCCCCCTAACTGCGGTTTAGCCCCCCCAAAAGTGGGAAATCACTGCAAATCACAAGGAGGAGGGGACAAAAGGGAAGGGCTTGGAGCTTTAGCCCCACCAAACCTGAAATCCTGTCGCCTCCACTGGATAGAAGGCCAACAACAGCGAAACTTCTGTACTTGGTAATGGGCGACCTAGCCCGAGGGACGTCTATTACCCCCTGCCATTACCCCCGATTACCCCCGACCATTATATATATATCATAAATACAATTATAATTAATAATATATAATATTATAAATAATAATTATAATTATTAATTATAACTATAATATAATGAATTATAATAATATTTATTAATTAATATAGTAATATAATTATTAAAATAATATATAATATGTAATAATAATTAATATCACTAATAAATATATTAGTTATTGGCCGAGTGGGTTGGTGCCTGCTCGCATCAGAGATTAATTTCTCGATCTTTACTGCGGGTGGCTCGGTCGCATTATAAACGTGGAGTACAATACAACACACAATACAACACATCACAATACAACTGGGGCGCGGTGGTGTAGGGTATGTTCGGAGCCTTGCAGCTGGAGGGTTGCGGGTTCGGATCCACCTCAAAGTCGCCGCGTAAGGACCCTGGGCAAGTCCTTCACTGCAATTGCTCATGCGCTTTAGAAACCCGATTCAGCGTTCGCGCAGTAGTCGGGAGCGCCTCTGAATGGGAAATCTGGTTGGGGCGCTATAACAAGTGTTCAAATACAATACAATACAATACAATTAATTATTTATTATAATTATATGTATAATATATAATATTAATATATTATATTAATTGTTATAATTATATTATTATTATATAATATATAATTATTAAATTATATATATATAATGGTCGGGGGGTAATGGCGGGGGGGTAATGGCAGGGGGGTAATGGCAGGGGGTAATGGGCCGGGGTAAAGTCCGGATACCATGGGCGACCTAGCCCGAGGGACGTCTAGGACACCATGTGCGGACCTGCAACCAGGAATAGATAATATAAAGATATACAGGTTTCTGAGATAGGATGGGACAGTTCCCGCAAGACAATTTTGAGATTTAGAACCTTACATTCAATGCGCTGAGTTGTATCAATCAATCAATCAATCAACCAATCAATCAATCCATTTTCTGCAAGTACAAGAAAGTTATACGTTAAACAAGACATACAGGTAGCAAGAGGAGCAGGGGCGGTGCCAGAGGGGCTAGGGGGGCTAAGCCCCTTAACTGCGGCTCAGCCCCCAATAAAGTGGGAAATCACTGCAAATCACAGGGAGGAGGGGACAAAAACGAAGGTTTTTGGAGCTTTAGTCCACCCAAACCTGAAATCCTGGAGCCGGCACGGAAGAGGAGCCCCAAAAGGGATGAATCAAAGGCTTTCGTATATAGGCGGAGATATTGCCAACTTGTGGGTGCCAACGAGCAGAAGCATTTAGATAAGACTGCAATATTTAGATACGAAAGAGGAGCCCAGGCCCCAGTCCGGAGAAAAGCACTTCCAAAGTATATTCTAGAGCATATTCTAGACAAAGGCGTGGATCAGTGGAGCACAGTACAAAAACAACTGCATTCTGGGTCTGCCCTTTGTATCTCTGACACATGTTCTTGCACTGCATTATGTAATGTGTGTTTTTCAACAATAAATAAAATGAATGGCTGCATGAATTATTCACTGTCACGAAGCAATTGTTTTTCCGCAGCAACGTAAATCTTCATTGTTAAAGACTAATAAGCAAACAGCATGTCTAACACGTCCAAATAGGTTAAAAATGTTTAGGGCATCGGCAAGCAAATGCATGGAAACTACAGCAAATCATTTATGCCAAACTTGCTGGTACACATGCAAGCAAAGCCATAGGCTATAATTATAGGCTGTTTGATGAACAAATAATACACTGCTTATTATGAGTAGCCTATAATTGTAGGCCAATAGAAATTATTATTTAGGATATGTTTAGCCTATACGTATTTAAGATTAGATATTTGCAGATCATGCATGATTAATCATTTCGAATATGAATGGGCGAGAGATCGCAAATTTGTGTAACATGACAATGGGCGTAGCCAGAAAAAAGGGGTTTTGCTTTCGGGGGGGGGGTTCCACTGGATATGACCGCAAAAGTTAAGTGTTTTGTATTTCGCATATGAAAACATTAAAAAAATGTCGGCAATTTATTTGGGGAGGGGTTGACTAGGTACCCGTAAATTCCCCAAATAAGCCCATGAACATGCCATAGAGATACATTTAAATGGACTGTTCTTACATAGAGATCGTGTAGTCATATACACAGCTAGCCTGATTTATTAATTATGTCTCTGGGGGTCCGGGGAGGTTGGACCCCCGCACATCCCCTGGTCCACGAATTGCGGCTGAATTTGCCATTCTGCTGATGATATTGTCGGCATAATATTATGCTTTTCGCAGTTGTCGGTCTTCCGAGAAAGTCTCTGAGCGCCGGGAACTCTGGTTTCTCATAGCAACACGGTCCGTAATAACACCCCAGTAGGTAGGATTGGCTACAGTATTTAGGTAAGCAGACCGTAGTACTGTGTTCGTATTCTTACGAAAGGCAGCGGTGCTCCAACCGCCTTGCGTTCTTTACCCACGCAGAACAAGGCTTATACCGTCTTATAGGCGAAATGACGAAAGATTAGCTGTAATGTGGTTCGAACGATGTCGCGCTTCAAATGTCTGATAATTATAAGTCATCATTAGTTGCGGATGAATGTAGCCTAGATCTTGATTAATGTGGCCTTTTGTAGTGACCATAAAAATTGTGTCTGGTTCTTTAAGCCGCAGTCTGCGACCTGCTAGTAGACACATTAAGTGTGATACAAGATTTTAATTGACGGTGGTCTGACGCCGTGCTAATTTAAAAATTAATCCGTGATTACGAATAAAATTATGGTACATGTAGGCCTAAGCATCGGAGTTTCTTACTTCGCAACTGCTGCTACTGCTGAAACGAGGATTATTATAGATGACTTCTTCCCCCTCACTTTTCCCCTCCATCACTACTTGCCTTAGGTTCTCCTATACCGATCCATGTATACCTCATATATATCTCTGAAACGATATCCCTCCTGAATTCCGCAAATTCCCAGATCCTACACCAATAACACCGCTCACCCACCACCATCTACCTCACGCTTCCTATCACTCCTCAGACTTTCTATTCCAGCTAGTCTCACCGCTTCAAGAATTCCTATCCATATCCTGTCCTCCGCCTTCAAATCATTTTTATCCCAGACGGAATCCGCCTTAGGAGCTTCTCTGCCTCCTTCTCTCTCTCTGGTCTTCTGGCAATCACACTTGGACCTCCACTTGGTATCTCTGGACAACTCCTCTGATACGACACAGCGCTCGTGAATAAGCTGGTGCCCTGCACTTAACCTATAAGCAAACGCTTTAGAAAATCCGAGATTACGATTACGATTACAGGATGATGGCGACAACATCAGCGACTACGGTGGTGATTAATTACTTTGATTGGCCAAACAATGAAAGAATAACAAGAAGTTGCTTCGAAGAAGAGGCTTAGGCTAATGCAGATTGAGTCGATAAATTGTCTTCAAGCGTAAAGACGATCAGACGTATGTCCAATGGCAGCGAATCTCATAATAGCCGTGCCAGCATTTTCATGGGCATTCAATGAGACCCATGTGGGTCCATACGGGACCCATATGGGAATATGGGCCCTATACGGTAGGGTACATATTCTAATATTATATTTAATGTATGCAATCTAATAGACTAATATATAATGTATAATTTGTGACTGTGTACAAGTTAAAAATGTTTGTGATGACGATGATGATGATGATGATGATGATGATGATGATGATGATGATGATGATGATGATGACGATTGATGATGATGATGACGACGATGACAACGATAGACACTTACTGTAGGGTCTTTTATGTAGGCATACGCTGAACGTCATGTAGCGTCTATCTGCACATTACATGTAGGCCTATACATATGAGTATGAGAATAAAGTAAGCTACTATGATGCGCTATTAGTTAACAATTTCTATAGCGCCGATCTATAGTGCACAATGCATCAAAATCACTAAACAAACACACAACTGTTGGGCTATTTTCTATTGAAGTGTGCCGACGCTTCCATGTAGAGCAAATTGTTGCAGAATGTGCATCTGCTGCTTCGGGTCCGATTTGACGATAAAACTGAGTTATCTTTTTTCCTTCGCTGGAAAAGTCTTTCCAGGCCAATGACATTTTCCTTCTGATGTTGTTGTGTAAATGCTAACGTTCTAAACCATAAAATGGCGTTATTCTCAAATTGCTTGATAAACTTATCAACGCTCTAGATGTCGGATGCTTTATCGGGCCAGAGCCGCGCAACGCTATCAGAATTACTCGAAAAGCTTCTTGCCAGCTGAAATAGAGAAAAGTTATATTGAACGTCAATGGCATTTAAGATCCATTTGATTTCATTTGCGAAAGTGCTATGCTAAAATGGCAGCCATGGACGAAAACTAACGTCAGTAAGCTTCGGACGCTCTTTCCTCTTTTTCCATTTTCACAAAAAAGAATTTTCTAAACTACCTCTCCAAACCTTGCTAAGAACAGGATATTTAAAGTGTGACATTTATTCGAATACATTAACGCATTTATATGCAAACACTCACCTATAACAAATTCAAAAGATGAACCAATAACTACCCCACCGAAACTTTCTCGGGGCAGCTTGCCGATTTTCAGTCTGTGACATCTTTTTAACTATCTATTAGAGAACGTTAATCTGTAAAATTTCACAATTATGAGTTTCACTGGTACAAACTTCATGTATACCGGTAGGCCTATCGTTAGTCGTAATTGTATTCTCAATATTTCTGAAGCGTTACTTAAAAGCTGGGCGCAAACTATGTGCAAACCATCTATTTATTTAGTTAGTTTGTACATGTACTAATAGTCAATGACAAAGCGCCAATCGATGACGATGACTTGCTCACGGCCTCTACACAGTAACAGCCTCAGATAAGAAGGTCCAGGAAAAGATATCAATAATGCTTGAACCCCGCAAACTCCATTGCAAGGCGATCCCTCCAACCAGTTGGCTATACGATGTCGTAGAAACGTCCTCATTTGCACATCTGGTTTAGGGAGAAGTGAGCATCTAGGATGCTCGGCAGAGAACAGATGAATTGATCATGTCCTTGTTTAAGACCCTGAATTAGTGTGATCGATGGATTTGCCCAAACGCTGAACTAACCGAGCATGCTGATGCTGCAAGGTTGAACCATGAATCACAGCTGCTGCTGCTGCTGCTGCTGCCTTTGCACCAAATGCACCCGATTATTCACAGCTGAGCCTCCTATATCTACACGCTCACTGGTCATCGACGATTAAATCGTGGACATTCAGCGTTTCAATCCTGACCATTTGCACTGAATCGGTCTGTTGTGTACGTTTCCAATATCCACATTCATCACCGAAGCTACATGTATGTGTAGGCCTACGATTCCCGAGAACACATGAGTTCTAACTAAGTCTTTGTTATAAGAGAATTTCGTCAGACTACCGTTTCTGGCCCAAATCATCACTAAATTGTCTCCCTGTTAACAATTTTATTTCTTCCTACCACGCTTCATATTCATAAATGGTTTATGCAATACAATGTATGAGCCTAAACTTGAACGGTAGCCTATAAATAGACAAGTCGTAAAGTATATTGTACGTCAGAGTATAAGTACTTAAGACTTGTTTTTAAATATAAGCCGACCTCTGACCTTGAGTTCTGCAGTTACCGTTTTCTAGACATTTAGATATTATTAATCGTTCACACGATCAATAAGATTTGGTTTTGTATTCTCAGGTCTAATCAATACTAATTATAACGATAGACGTGTAAAGACTTAAAGTATTTACCTGAATATGATGTTATCTACCTGTATGTATGTAAGCACGTAGGCCTACGTATATATGTATGTATGCATGTATGTAGGTCTATGTATGCATTATGTAAATTTGTGCATTATGGCCAATGACGGTGGTAAACAAGAAAAGATTGGAGGGTACACATCATAAATGGCTGAGAAGAATCGTGTACACGTATCAGGATAACACATGAAACCATGAGAGTGAGAGGACTGGTCAAGAAAATATTGAAAACATCATCAGAAAGAGAAGATTGAAGTGGATGGGGCATGTATATGTGACGTATGGATGAAGATAGAAGAGCCAAACAAGTGCTGTCCTGGAATTCCGGAGGAAGAAGGAAGAGAGGAAGACCACGGAAGAACTGGCCGGGAACAATCAGTGACGACTTGAGATACCTGGAGATGTCGTGGGAGGAGGCGGAACAGCTGGCGATGAACATAGAAGTGTGGAGGAGATGCGTTGCCCAATGTGCAGACCTACTGCACGGGAAGGACTAAATACTAAGTTCTAAATAAGTGCATCATATGTGTAATGTATGCATGTATATATTGTATGTATGTAATGTATGTATGTATGTATGTATGTATGTATGTATGTATGTATGTATGTATGTATGTATGTATGTAGGTGGATGTATGTATGTATGTATCAGTGTGATTCTCGTTAACGATAACGATAACGAAAATGAACGAAAATAAAATGATTTCATTAACGATAACTATAACTATAACTGATGCGCGATATTTTATTATGCAATTTGTCAGTTACTTTGGAAACTCGTGTATTCACGAATCTGAATGCACCAATCCTTCAACGGCTGTCAAAGCTCTGAGCAAATTGAAACAGCGTGTTATACGCACAATTTTGTGCTTAAGTTACAATTATTATGACTAAGTGGTAACTAAAATTAACCAAAATAAAAGGCAATTAACTATAACTATAACTATAACTATAACTAAAAAACAATACTAACTATAACTATAACTATTACTAAAATAAAAAAAATAACATTAACTATAACTGTAACTATAACTAAAGTAAAATCTGTAAGGAGAATGTATGTATGTATATGTATGTATGTATGTATGTATGTATGTATGTATGTATGTATGTATGTATGTATGTAATGTATGTATATGTTTGTATGTATGTATGTATGTATGTATGTATGTATGCGTATGTATGTATGTATGTATGTATGTATGTATGTATGTATGTATGTATGTATGTATGTATGTATGTATGTATGTATGTATGTATGTATGTATGTATATGTATGTATGTATGCATGTATGTATGTATGTATGTATGTATGTATGTATGCATGCATGGCGTAGTTTGCATAATTATGGATCTACTACTCCTTATATATAGGGTCCTAATAACAGGTGCAGCGTTTACAGCCGGACACTTGGTCGCGTAAATGCGGAAAGGACCATCTACGTTATGAATTCACAATGAAGAGCGAAACTGCCCCTCACGCAATAGACCCGACGCCGACCGTCGACGTGTTCGTACGGATGGCTAAACAGACAGTCACCGACGAAGAGTGGAGCGAGCCGTAAAACTTTCTGACGGGCAAAACACTATATTTAACGAAATTCCATTTGACGACTGTCGTCAAATGCAAACTCGGTTATAGTGTCGTAAATGCATCAGTCGGCTGTTAGAGTCCTGTGTTAGGAAGGCGATCAGTGACATGGCAGGCGAACACCACACGCTATAGCCGCGGCGAGTTAGCTTGTATTTTGACACATCTTGCACTCATCCTATTAGGTGATTATGTAACTTAAATTAGAGGTGTCCGATCTGAGATTCAGCGAGATCCAGCTTAATTTGACCTTGTAGTGTACTAGATGATGGTGTGACTTTCGTTTTGAATGGAAATCTCGAGGAATGATTGATGGATTAGTTCGAAATAGATCGATGATGATGGATGAACGACTGAATAACGTAACATAACACGGATTTCAGACGACGTGCAATCTGTGTGGAACAAACGCAAATTCAACCTGCATATAGTGCTTATTAGCAGTATCGAGTCGCCTCGCTTTCTCATAAAAGCTGTGACAGTGTCCGCTGAGACAGCACTATATCATCGAAACTATTCCACAAGTCCACAACTGAAGAATTTCTTCCCTAATGTTCCTTTTGGTTGTTGTACTTCGGCTTAACGACACTTTTTCATATCGAAGATGATTAGTGTCGGAGGCAGAAAGCAACCTCGTATTCCACGTTTATATTGCGACCGAGCCACCCGCAGTAAAGATCCGAGAAATTAATCTCTGATAAACCGACCGACCAGGAATCGAACCCGGGCCGCCGGCGTGACGAGCGGGCTACCAACCCACTCGGCCACTCAGGATCTCTGTTCCTTTCGGTTTCTTAAATAATAATATTTATATCTATGTCCTCGAGTCGTTTTGTTTGTTGCTAATTCAAAGAACATCTCCCACTGCACTGCCTCCTTTCCAGTGATAGGCTAATCTCAGTGGCGGCGCAATGGGGAGTTAGTGGGGGCTTAGCCCCTAGCTGCGGCTCAGCCCCCCCCCCCAAGTGGGAAATCACTGCAAATCACAGGGAGGCGGGGACAAAAGGGAAGAGCTTGGAGCTTTAGCCCCCCAAACCTGAAATCCTGGCGCCTCCACTGGCTAATCTTATAACTCCAATTAGCCTAGGTCTCCTCTGCTCCTCGATCCTTCTCCCTAATGTTGCTAGTCTCTCGGAAGCGCTCAACCCGTGGCCATCAAAAGCTGAATAAAATACAGCCCGTAAAAGTCAAAGTTTTTTTACTAATATCCATCTAGTATCCTATAATGCGCCTTACGAAGCAGTTACCTCTACAAATATATAGTCCGCGTTCATTTTACGTCATAGCGTGCGTTTAATCAGGCAGCGCGCCCGTTTTTGTTGCGGCCAATGACAACGCTGCGTATCGGAAAAGTTGATTCCCCGATTCGAAAAGTTGAGTCCCCGATTCTATAAGCTTGCCTTTTTGGGGAGCTGAAATTTTTATAGAATGAAGTGTCTGCGAGGGCGAGTCTATCTGCCAAGTTTCATGACGATTGAATGATTGTAAGTGATCGAATTAGTCGTCGCAAGATTTGACTTTTAGCCTGTGGCTCAAACATTCAAGCAAGATTTCCGTAAGTTAAACTCGATGGATAAAAAGTGCGTCTTTAAGAGTCTATAGAAACCACATAGCCACGTGTTCAGCGCTTCCGAGAGACTCTAAGTGGCGCTTTATAAATGTCTTCTTACATTACATTAGGCTACATTAGGCCTACATTAGGCTAGACTAGATAATCGGATTAAAATATTATATCGCACTATTATAGCGCTGGGCATCCAGACTAAAAAGTAAAAAAAAAATTTTTTCGAGTTACTGCGTTTTGGCTTTGGACGGCAGAATACCACGACCTCTTGTCAGACCGCCTCGACCTTTCAAAGTCCTCATGAGTGTCTGCTCAATACCTAGGTCGCTAGACAACCCTGCCCAAAATCATTCAGAACGGCGAATGACATGAAACCCTTCTTCAGCAAACAGTTTGTATAGCTAGGGATGGCTGTCCGGTAGTGAAGTCATCAACTGAAGGTACAGTCGACCACCCTTTGCATAGTTGCTATGTCCAGTGGCTGCAAACAGATTTAGCATATTGCTCAAACACTGGACATGGAGATGCCAATTTCCAGTTCTTTCTGCTGCAATGAAGAGTTTCAATAAATCAATGTACTTCATGTACTGCAACCATAACTTTGCTGTTCTTGATTGAGACGAAAGCTTATCTATTACTTGTTGCAGATTATAATCTGTCTGTAATAATGCAGGATCCGACAAAATGCTGCAGTCACTAGTGAGGCAAACACCATCATCCATTACCTTGTTGTAAACAGACTGAACAGAGGACAGTTCTAAGGCTTACATTCAGCACCACTAACTAGAAAATGAGCTCGAATTGCTCATGACACAGCCTTACCAGACATGATATGAGTAACTGTATCAGGTCCATAGTTCAGGTGGAACATGTCTTCTAAGCCGGATCCACACATCAGGTTGCCAATGGCGCCCAAGAAGCTCATTATAGTATGGAATCCACCAAGTTTGCACACAATATTCAATCCTGCTGTTTTAGCTATATCTACAGCTTTCAGCAACAAATGCAAGTCGAAGGTAATGCAAGGAGTAACAATATTTAATTGCTTTGCTTGTTCTATTACATACAACAATGTGGAATAGATGCAAGTCTCATCTGATGAATTAAGGTAAATCAAAGGCAGAAACTGGACAACGGCAGCCGAACTATGCACACCAGAGCAGACCGTCTGCATAAACCCAGCCCAGTTAGGTCGCACAGAATCTGAACAGAACCATCTTGCATGCCATATCAAGTTCAATGCTGACAGATGAGAAGAACGAACTGGCTGATGAAGTTGATCTATTGTTTGCATGCTAATCGTCCTCAACCAGGACTTCTCTGCTCCATGATACTGCACTATGTCAATACTACGATTCTTGGTATCATGCACCCCTCACGGAGACGTGCTTGACCCGGAGCCGAAATTATTTTCTAAGTCCGACTCGAATGAATATAATTAAGAAATAAACATGTAAATAGGCAGTATATCGATATACATCAAGGCCACGCTAGGTCTATGTCATGTTTACAATTTAACTATCGGGAGTTCGGTCGTTTTCTAGAAAACTATTATCGGGAAATCGGGTTTTTGTGCAATAAACGAATATAATAATAATGGACAACAACCTCTATTATCGCTCACGTCGAACATTTTATAAAATAACTTTATGAATATTGAACATTAAGATGGGGATTTTACAAAAACAACACAACTTTACCTTTACAACACTTCTATCATAAAACGGTGCTTGTTACAATTTTGTTCGGGTTTCGAAAAAATTGACTTTATTCTACCGCACTATACATGCAATATTATACACACGATCTATGTAATGGTTCGATGCGTCATCTTGGATGACGTCAAGCGGTCTTTCTCATCAGGCTTTTCAAGGAACAGGGACGATACAAGCAAAAATGGCGGCGCCAATTTTTCTTGAAAAAAATGTCGAAATAGGTAATGGCGAAGGATCGTTTGTTGGTAAGTGTATTTATACGTAGCCTAAAGGCTGAGTGTATGTTGAATACAAAAGTTACGACTATTTTTGACATTATATTGGTTCTAAAGCTTCCTGCGGGCGTCATTCAGATTTCAGACCCTCTTTTTCAGTGGGCCCCAGTGTGTGTTTATTACAAGACGAAAGTTTCGTTCGATCCTCGAGTTATCAGGTAAAGCTGTGCACTTGTTTTGCCTGATCGTAAATGACACTTAATTATGCCTTAGACAAGTAAATTGTCTGCACGCTGCTTCTACAATCTGCCTTCTTGGTGCCAGCCCACGCTGCCAATATGGGACAATCGTTGATGATTTTGACTCGAGAGTACTTTATTGATTGCAGTATTAGTATTCTAACGGTCTGGCGTTTCCACGTAGGCCTACTACCCAAAAAGTTGCAGACATTTATAAATGCCACGCGGAAGTTGGCCACAGCTCTGCAACTCTAGGCTCCCTATCAGCTCCCGGCCCCTACAAGATGGAAAAGTGTGTACCTTTACATCTGTCTACTATTAGGCTCCAATTATTCATTGGATTACATATGCTTAATTATTCTTTTCATAACTGACGTCCCTTGTGCTAGACCTAAGGTGTAGGGGCTGTGAAATAAAAATGTCTGTACATAGAGAAATTTAATTAATAATTTTTCCTTATGTATTTCAAATAGCATGAAGTAACCTTGACCGTGCATCTGTAATGAACAATATGAATTTTCTCTTGGCTGTTTGTGTCATGCTTCAATTGTTATGTCTATAATTGGTGTAGAGCCGCTACTTCATGACAATCAATAGACCTAGGAAGCATGTGCAGGTTGGAGACACTAGAGGTTTTTCTACTAAGTGTGGGGTATAACCCCAGTCACAAACAATTTTAGAGCATATCTACTATAAGTTTCTGCTGAATATATGACATCAAACACACACTGTCCAAGAAATCGTTGAATGCTAATTGCTGACATCAAGTTTTCGATCAAGACTTGCATAATGGACTTGACCTAGCCCTAAACTTCTTATCAGCATAGTCTTGATTAATGGCACTTGCTAGCATTTAGGCCTATGGAGTAATTTTAGAGCATATCTTTTAAAACTTATTAAGCCATCATAATCGGTCGGAACTTACTGGTCAAAGTTGAGGCGTTAGAATTTTGAGGGGACCTTGAATATTCTCAAGATGCCTGGTTAATATTGACCTCCAGCCAACTGTTGTCTGTACACAAAGTAATGGCAAAAATTTCTAGACCATTCAGACTTAATACTGATTGCAGCATTGTGCAATCTACTGAGCTGAAGCCAACACAGTTAAACCTGAAAACTAATGTCTTTTGTCATCTGCTTTCAACTTGGACTTGCAATTCAGCATTAGTCACTTTTGAGCGAGGACACCAGGATAACTACTGGGTAGCCTATGTGACAGAGTAGCTGACTGGTTTGAGTGCACATCTTATGAAGTGGAATGTGCAGGTTTGAGCCTCCCCTGGAACGATTCCTATGTAGGGACCTTACGGGCAAGTCCTTAGCACACAATTGCTCCATGTTACCGGTACAAGTCCCTTAATGAAACATTGCTAACTCCACATTGCCTTCATTGACTGTTGTGCTTCTTCTGATTCTGGCTTCTTGCCAGTTCTAAACTACTGTGGGTTCATGTGTTTTTAATTGCTGTTCCCTTTTTAATCTCAAATCATTTACTACAATAGGACCAACATGTTAACTCTCTCACTTGTTTTAAATTACTTCTTAATGTCAACTATTTGACTCTGTCTTGGAACCATAGTTTTTAAAACTGGACTGTTGTTTTTAATAGGGCTGTAGTTATTGGAACACTTTGAAGTTGATGTTCTGTAGATACTGTATAACTATCAATTTAAATAATACATTTAATAATATTAAGCACGTTGACCAACTATTTTATGGCTTTTTTGGCTTCTTATCTCAGGGTTGAAGATCGAACCGGGGGTCAAGTATCACTTGGTAATGAAAACTGATGTCTGTTTAGCTAATTTGGCCCAGGACCCAAGCACTATGAAAAAGTCATCTACAGAGATGTGTGATGAAAATTCTGATGCAGAGGGTAAGATCTCTGA
This sequence comes from Aporrectodea caliginosa, assembly GCA_020284085.1. Taxonomy (NCBI): domain Eukaryota; kingdom Metazoa; phylum Annelida; class Clitellata; order Crassiclitellata; family Lumbricidae; genus Aporrectodea; species Aporrectodea caliginosa. The sequence goes on along the minus strand of JACEVL010000163.1, from coordinate 3,628,156 downwards.
AGATGTAACCAACACAGATAAGATACAGTGTTTACAAATGAGTTAAAACCTTATAATTTGGTGTAAATTTGTTTTATGTCTAATCTCGAGCAAAAAGCAGTGTGCCATTTTTCACACGAGTGCTGCTAGCAGTTAATGTAGGCTTACAGTCTGATAAACATGTAAATTAAAAACAGATTGACATGTGTTGTAATATAGCACATCATCTTCAGTGCTCCTAACTCTTAGTCTGTTGCTGCTAGTTATACACAAATTTACAATTGTACATACACGGTACATAAATCAATACACACAAGCTTTCATAAAAAAGTGTATTGTGAACGATGGTAAGAAACATTATGTGGCACAGAGATTATTGGCCCAAACCAATCGGAGGAGCTGGCGAGCCCCAGTGCACATTAAAGAAAAGCATGATTTTATTTAGTGTACATTAATTCCAGCTAAGTTCATTCACCGGCTGTATGTGTCCTCATTTTCGCATGAGTATGCAATTTTCTATACAACTTGCATGCAAGTATCTGTATACATGATCATACAATAGCATTTGTATTGTGCTTTGCTGAAACTAGTTTCTAAAGAGGTTTTAAAGAGTTTTGGTAACTAATATACTTCTATATACTTCTCAAAGATGCAGGTATCACGAAATAGAGTATCCGTCCTGAGACTATCCGGGGGGGGATGAATGAATTTATCCCCCGGATGGAATAAACCAGTTTAGAGTATCCGGGGGATAAACCATTCTATCCCCCATCATCATACGCATCACGATAGCCAAGACGAAAATCCAGTCAAAATCACCAAAAATGAAGTAAATTAATTTCAGGTCGACGTACAAACTAAAGATACGCAACTTAAAATATTTTATGTGTACAATAAATCCAAATAGTACTACTGAATACACTCAGAAACCGCCAAAAGTGCTAACTAAACCGAATACTCCATTTCGCTAAGTGGGATACTCATGTATGGGGATACTCTATTTTGTGACACCGGCAGTGACATCTGTGTAAATTTTTATTTGCAGATGACGATCAGTTGGGGAGAGTGCAACTGATCATGGACGGTGAGGATGGTCCACTGCACTGGAGCAACAGGGAACACCCCCAGGCTCGTGTTCAGTTACACTTGATAGAAGGGGATGACATTACCCTCTATGTGAAGGGAAATGGTAAATTCCAAGACAATCAATACTAACAGTAACTACGTTATTAGTGTCTAAAATTCACCACCACCATCCATTCAAACTTGCAGGAGTACAGTTCAGAATGAAAAGTTACACTATAGAATGTTTTCCAATTCCGGATTATAATAATTAATATAAATGCTGGTAATAATAATGGAAATTATGATGATGATAGCAACAATAAAAAGAACAAGCGAATGTAAGTATTTAGTTAATTTAAATAGCAGTTTCAGTTATCTTCAGGCATTTTTTAACTTTCATAATAGGTGAAGAGCTGAATCAACATTTTGAGCTTATTCACAAGATTTAGAAAAGCTAATTTGTTAGCCGAGTAATTTTTTAAATCTTCGTGATTTCTAATGTCAATGGCTACTGTGATTTCTTTCTTTCAGGGACTTACTACCTTTGTGGATACAAGAATAGTGTGGACTACAGCAGCAACTGAACAAAGCAGTGGCATCACGGATCCATCCTGAACAGTACTACGTAGATAAAATAAGCTTAAGCTATGCTTCGATTTCTCTAGATCAGTTGTTGTAGGGACTGTGTTCGCTGTGTTGTAGCATTTGCAGACACTGTTTAATTATCTTAAAAGACTTCAACTCTAGAAACTTGCTTTCAGTGCTATGGTCACTTTAAAATTTTATTTAGACTGGGATACATATCTTTAAAGTCAGTTTGGCAAATCTTGCCATTTTGTAACAATGTTGCCTGAAGTCATTAATGATCTGGTGGACTTGCTTTATGATGTCAAGGTGGTACAAATATACTCGCGTTCATCTTCACTACTGGAATGCACTAAGGAGATCAGATAACTGAACTCTATTTTGATAACTGAAATCAATTTTTGATTATCTAACTGCCACAATATATATGTACAGCATGATACATGAAACTTAGGAGTTCAAAAATTAAGTCGGCTTACCATACTTGTAATTGTGCTGTGGTGAAGATTCACTCTGTAGCAAACCTGTTTGTTTTGAAAGTTATTTTGTTCATAGTTTAACATCTCGTGCAGAATTGTTTTGTTTTGTAATGCAAGCTCTGAACATTATAGGAGGTGAACCACTGAACAAATTGCAGTTGATCTTGATAAGTTGATTTCAAAACTCTGGAAAGTAAATTCTTGTGAATAGAATGTGTCAAGGATTTCATGTTCTAATCCATATTGGTTTTATCCATTGTCCAGTTGTTAATGCTCCATTTTTATACAAATCCGTGACTTGCTGTAATTGGTCTTCAGTGTAGCAGATATAACATGTTTCTGCATCATTTTCATGTATGATACAACATTTGGGTATGCACTGTGTTTTTCTTGATAACAAAGAAAGAGTCGAATGTCAAGAGTAGACTGTTTATAACAATTTGGATGATGACTGAAAGGGGTTGCACTGCATTAAGCCATAGTGAATGGAAATTAAATGTTCTGACATTACGATTGTTTTATACGGTGTGCAAGTAACAATTGTTGTAAATAAATAAATCTCTCGGTCACATTGATTATTGTCAAGAACCAGAATACAGCAAAGGCTCAAATGTTCATATATCAAAACCAACCAAGCCTAAATGTAGCTCTTTAGCTTAACACACTAAATGGAAGCCAGCTTAAACCAATATAATCAATATTTATTCTGATGAACACCTGTGTTCTGATCTAGTCAAGGCCTACATTTTGATTAATAAAATACAGACAAAAAAGTTCAGTTTAAAAATTAGTATTTCATTGTGTTTGTAATTGACTGCAATGAAAGCCAAAACACAATAAACAGAAATAAATTATTGATGATTAATATAAAAATGTAGAAATCAAGTTCAGACAGGAGAGCAATGACTATTACGGTAGACATATTAAGTTAACTGCATGCAAATACACAGTCATACTTCCAGCTGCTGTAATGAGCATTACACAGATGCATTGATAATCTGATACAGTTTCAAAATGTGCCTAGAAGTGCACATGTCATAAAGGCATGCTATACAGCTGAACATTAAACACCATTTACCACAGCTATTTTACAGCTTAACACCACACACCTTTATATGTATTATGTACCTGAAAGTAGTTTAAAAATATATACTTATTTATAATAGTTGTAGTATTAGTAGTTTCAGTTTAACGACACTGTGTGATAACAAAGATCATTAGCGTCGCCCTCCTCCTTCATACAGGCTTGGGACTGGCACTGACAGAGTACGATCAGTGGCGGAGTTAATAATAATAATAATAATAATAATAATAATGACGACAATTTATATGGCGCCGTAACACAGCCATGCTGTTACAACTAACAGCAGGACAGCACTACCCGTCAAGCAAACACAAGCGGCGCTCCAATTTCCCATACTTATCTATCCAGCCATTCTGCCTTCCATCCACCCACCCATCCACCTGTGGAGTACTCTGTCTCTCTCTCTCTCTCTCTCCCTCTCTCTCTCTCTCTCTCTCTCTCTCTCTCTCTCTCTCTCTCTCTCTCTCTCTCTCTCTCTCTCTCTCTCTCTCTCTCTCTCTCTCTCTCTCTCTCTCTCTCTCTCTCTCTCTCTCTCTCTCTCTCTCTCTCTCTCTCTCTCTCTCTCTCTCTCTCTCTCTCTCTCTCTCTCTCTCTCTCTCTCTCTCTATGCAGTTACATTTTGAAAGTTCAATTGATCGATGAGCAAAATCGAGCAGAACTCCGTCGGTAAATAACGAGCTCCAAGCAATAACGACATCACTGATTGAATTCTGTACACTGATATGTTTGTGTTCTGAAGAGCCAGCAGCTTGTCGGCAATTAGACATTGCAAAGCTTCAGAGCCTTGGATGTGTTCATCTGACAATTTTTCGAACGAGGTGCGTGTTTTTATTATAGGGGCCTACTGTAAGGTTCCTAGTATTTTCCAAGTAGTAATTATATTATTTAGGCTACCAGTTGATAATTTGTAACGTCTGCATACTAACTGACGTCAGTTACTGTAGATCTAAAAAAATTGGACTTAATCAGTAATGTTCTGAATGAATGAATGAATGAATGAATGAATGAATATGGGTGCCAGGTTTCGCAAATGCAGGCTGCAGAGATGAAAACTGGGATATATAGGCCCTACATGTATAGGCCTAAGCAGAATATTGTTGCAATTTTAAATTGTACTCCGCCACTACCCCACACACAAGTGCTCACACACGCACACAAACACACATAGACCTATACACGTTTGCTTTTCCAAACATTATGAATTTTTGAGGCGTAACCTATCTTCCTTGCTTGTTAACTGTCCCGCCAACACCTTGCACAAAATTGAGTAGGCCTACAACGTGAAGACACTATATATATATGGAATGCATTCCCGAGGTGTTTGGCGACATTTAACGTACCAAACGAAGTCAACCACCTTCTCGGATGTATTTGTCTGGATTGACGCCCGTGTAGCGCATGCCTATGTTCCCGCTCTTTTCCAAAGGTAATTAACGCAACATAGGGAAGAGGCATATTGAATGGCAGTGTGCAATTTGTCCCGCAATAAATTATACATGTACAGACCTATATTTAGCACTGGCTAAAAGGTTGATTTAAGCTTTCTGTCAGCCATCGTTAACAATTGGTAGACACAAGCAGAGGCGTAGCAGCCGTAGCTACATTGAGGCACGAGGAGGCAGGTTGCCTCCTCTTGCTTTTTTGTATACTGGAACTTCTATTGACCAATTACCACAATGACCAGGATTTTGCCAGTGGTCTGTGAAGTTGCCTCCTCTTGAATTTAGGTCTTGCTACGCTTCTGGACACAAGAAGCTCAAGCAAGAAATCAAACCTAACAAGAGATAAAATAGACATGTTGTACTCAAAATTAGGGAGTAATGCTTTCTGAAAGCCCTATAGTCCTACCCTAGCATAATTTCGTGTGCTGAATCGCGGACTCCCATGTATTAGGATAATAAAGCCTATATATAGGAGTTCATGGCTGAATTAAGCAGAGTCGATGCCTTGAGTGCTGGAAGAAATGAAGGGCATGATGCAAGACCAATGTAGGCCCTATACAGCATAACGGGATTGTAACGCGGCTGGCGACACCAAACCAGTGCATAGTTTAACTGTACAACTAGGCCTACTGTGGAAATGTCCCAGTAGTTGTACATTGTGATTTGTCCCAGCTAATTACTTTTAATGCTCATTTACAATATTAAATTATCAACCTTCTAAATTCTTCTCTAATAGTAGGCCTAGCCTAATAGGTTTGAAATTGAACTTAATGAATACATCCATCGATTCCAGCCACAGATGTTAGATATAATAGTTTCTTGTGAGATAATGTAACATGCATAGCATGTCAGGGCAATGTAGGCTAATGACTTGGCTTTCTATAGTATAATTATCCTGCGCTTACTTTGTAAGTGAAATCAATATCAAATTTAAATGCATTAGCCTACTGCCCTGTCATGCAAATCATGTGGCATTATTTTTACCATTTTTTTTCAGTTCCAGTATCATGAATAGTGGACCGCCAAATAAACGGTTAGGCCTACATGAATCGTTGTTTAATTTTTGGTTTAGCGTATCTCAGCCGTTCAGGCGTTCACATTGTAACGACTCAGGCTTTTGATTAAAAAGCAAAGATCCACCTCTTCGAGAAACCAGCGATTCCACCCCTTTCAGTCACATTTGACAGGGTGTGTGGTGTGTGTGTGTGTGTGTGCGTGCGTGCGCGTGTGCGTGTGGATGTGCGTGTGTGTGTGGCGTGTGGTGTGTGTTTGTGTCACAGTGTGTGCTTGTGTGTGTGTGTTTGCGTGCGTGCGTGCGCGCGTGCGTGTGCGACTGTGCGTGTGCGTGGGCGTGTGCGTGTGCGTGTGCGTGTGCATGTGCGTGTGCGTGTGTGTGTGAAGCATACTAAAAGTAGCTTGCTACTGACGATGCTATAGAAATTGTCGTCATTACTTTTCCATTTCTCTTAGACAAAACATAATCCATCATAAACACCTCCGCAGTCTTCTCTCCGATCTGGTCTCCAGGGAACAGAATTTTTTCCTTCACAGCCCACATTATTATCTCTGAACAACACCTCTGGCGTGACGCAGACGCTCCTGAGTATTAAGCTGATGCCTTTGTGCCATCCTTAATAAGCAGCGCTTTAGAATTGTTCGGTGGTTTGCCATTTATGATTATAGGCCTAGAGTCATAGACCTGTTCTGTTTATCGTGCAACTACTTATTTATACGACTTGATGCATTTATAGAACTACATCTTGTAAATTAGTCTGTAGGTCTGTGTATACGAATGAGCGAGCGAGCGTGTGAAACTGTGAAACAGCTAGCCAACCAACCATATAATATAGGCCTAAGTATTCTTTATTGAAACAATCTGGTTGACAAACGGCAACCGGTTACAGTGTACAGTTATGCAATTGAAACAATTCACAAGAACACAAATGACAGAAGACATAAATCTTAACTACTAACAGAACAGACAGCCTGCAATACACGGCGCTAATAGCAGCCTACAAAGCATGTCCGCCTACGGATCTCGATCTCGGTACCTCTCGCTCTCCATGCCAGTGTGTTATCCAATGCGCTAACCAGCCTTTCAAGAACAGTATCGAACTGGTTTAGGGTACAATAATCCCCTATGCTAGCCCACAAAGTTTTGTTATATAATTATGTCTTACCCACTTCATTCAGAGTCTTTGGAATATGAGTGAGTATACGACATTTGCCTATACACCATTTGCCTCAACTGACAACGCTCTCGATGTATGAGCATATTATGTTAACTTTTTATGATGCATTGTTTGTTAAACTCTGATGTTCAGTTGCTGCAGTTGATGCAATAAAGTTATTGATTGATTGATTGATTGACGACCCACTAGCTTTCGGAGCTTGTTCTTCATCCATCTGCGACTCACACTGAAGAAATTTTACGCCCGAACGATCGGACGCTGGAGAAACACATTTAGAGATTTATTTGTCTATTAGAGTATGCGCCACATGTCCTTGATTTTGTAGGTAGTTAATCATTGCAAGTGCTTGACAGGCAAGGCTATTTACACTGTGTCCACGATAAAGTAGAACACTAGACTTTGTTAAATATCTTGGTCAATTGTACTATTATAGGTACTAAATTTGGTGCACATGAACTTCAGTCTATTCTATCTATACCCTGCAAATTTTATTACAATTGATGCAACGTTTACGAGGATATACCCGTATCAAATTGGGTGGTTCAGGAACCAAGTTACCAACACGTAAAACGCATAGAATGACGTCATTTTTCTGGCTACCGCAGGGATAGGCTGTTGTTTATAAGCGTCATTTTCGGAAACAGTTACTCTACGAGACCTGTTTTACGTAACAGTTACTGTAGTTGGTTGTAAAGAAATAGTTTTCAGTGCAGAGGACAAGATTTTAATCAAGGAGTTGAGAGAGACGAAGGGGTATGGCGTAAGGAGACTCATTACAGAATTTCCAATGAAAAATTGGTCCCTAGCTGGTGTCAGCAAGCTGTTAAAAAAGATTGCCACAACCGGATCAGTTGCAAGGAAACCACGAGATCGGGCGTTACGATCGCAAACAAATATCAATGCTGTCGAAGAACTGGTGCTGAGTCAGGATGATCAGCCGCGCACGCATCTGTCGATGCGTTTTACGTGTTGGTAACTTGGTTCCTGAACCACCCGATTTGATACGGGTATATCCTCGTAACCGTTGCATCAATTGTAATAAAATTTGCAGGGTATAGATAGAATAGACTGACGTTCATGTGCACCAAATGTAGTACCTATTATACTACAATTGACCAAGATATTTAACAAAGTCTAGTGTTCTACTTTATCGTGGACACAGTGTAGATACAGATATAGTTCAGACTTTACTGACTCAGCATAAAATGGGGCAAGTGGGTGGGGATAGAATGTCTCACATATATAGTTTGCATCCTTCCAGCAGAAGACATTGAGAAGTGGTCTTAATGTAAGACAATAGCACATTTACATCCTTATTAATAAAAAATATACTTACTTACTTTTACATGTTTACATACTTATAATTACATGTAAGTAGGCCGCATATATTGTATTGTATTGTATTTGAACACTTGTTATAGCGCCCCTACCAGATTGCCCATTCAGAGGCGCTCCCGACTACTGCGCGGACGCTGAATCGGAGTTTCACGCCGAAGCGCATGAGCAATTGCGAGTGAAGGACTTGCCCAGGGTCCCTACGCGGCGACTTTTGAGGTGGATTCGAACCCGCAACCCTCCAGCTGCAAGGCACCGAACATACCCCTACACCACCGCGCCCCAGTTGTATTGTGTTGTATTGTATTGTACTCCACGTTTATATTGCGACCGAGCCACCCGCAGTAAAGATCCGAGAAATTAATCTCTGATAAACCGACCGACCCGGAATCGAACCCGGGCCGCCGGCGTGGAGAGCAGGCTACCAACCCACTCGGCCACTCAGGATCTATAGGTCTATAATTAGTTTCTATGTAGACCTGCGTGCACGTAAGTAGTGGAACTAATAATTATAGTTATGCGGACACTTTCAACCGACGGTATACATGTATGTATGAGGAGTTGAGGACAGATTGACCCTACTCAGCTATGTAACAATTCGTACCCCTAGAACAGTGGTTCTTAACCTTTTCAAGGGAACCGAACCCCAAGAGAAATCCATGACCACTAACCGAACCCCTCAAGTTTGAACAATAGTTTTAACTAATGGGAACAAAAGGAAATAAAAAATTGTACCAAAATGTGATACAATATTAATACATTCAATGGCAGGCAATCTATTTCAAACAAAATTTATTAAATAAAAGTCGAAAAATAAAAATAAATTTTCACTCACACTCACTGACCCTGATTATGTATATATTGCAGAGGACCTCTGCCGAACCTCTGGCACTGGCTCACCGAACCCCAGGGGTTCGGTCGAACACTGGTTAAGAAACACTGCCCTAGAACTTTATAGTTCTTTGTCCACTTTTTGCGAAACTGAGAAAGACGATTTTTAAGATTTGCTGACGAAATTTTTTTGCTCTGTTTCATTGATGGCAATTAAATTAAACTTTTTGGAAAGCAAAGTTTTCCCTTAGTATGATTATATGTGTATTTCGATCATAATGTAAACCGATTATGAGTAAGTTGGCTATAATTATGGCAGGGGTGACTATTTTTGGACATAGAGCTGTATAACATTATTGATTGCAGACAAAGTGAGTGCTGTAGGTTACAAGTCCAGTCACGTGTTAAGATCTCTCACTGGTATTGGCTATGGACAGTCATTGGACATAGCACCGTATAATTCTTTTTTCAAACCTCACTCGATCACGGTTATATCTCCAATTCACGTGATACAAAATTAATGATTCTATTGGATGACTGAACTTGTTCCTCTATAGCTTTGATACATTGTCCAAATCAGGTCCAAATTTGTGGACATAGGTCTTTATAGCACTGAAGATAGAGCTAAAGAAAGCGTCTACAGTTAAGCTAGACTGTTCAGGACATAGCCCTTGTCATCCCGGTAACGGATAGGCCTATAGCGTTAGGTTGATTTAAAAAAAAAGTGGACATAGAACCTTATAGGCCCTAATTCTAGGGGTACGAATTGCAGTTAGTGAGGTCTTCAAGTCCTAAAAAAGAAGCTACATTTCAAATATTAAACAAGCTAACGACTATTTTGCTTCCTACTTTACCCCTCTGACCCTATGCCAGGATACTGCTGTTCCTTCCAGGGCCGTACCATGCTATAATTGCGCCCTGTTCCAAGCGTAAATCTAGCGCCCCACCCCTTAAAGTTCAACTTAACCAATAAGTCAAATATGTTATCTCGAATATAATATAAGACTTTGTCTTTTATATATACACTTTTATTTGTTATTCTTTCATTTTATTACATTTATTTAATTTATGATTGATTTTTCATATTTCAAGATATAAGTAATTAGTTTAGTAATTAAATCATTCCGTCTCAAATTTGCGCCTCCTCTTGAGTTGCGCCCGGTTCCATGGAACCGCTGGAACACCCTTCGCTACGCTACTGGTTCCTTCTGCACCCTGTTTCATCGGCCTCCGAAGGCTCCTCTGTTTATCACCCCCCACAGGTTTTCCCACTCCAAATTAAGTTCCACCTCCTCACGAACTCCGACCTTGATCCACCCATTCCTCCGTCTTCCAATCCTTCTCGTCAAGCCCCCTCAACATTCCCTCTGTCTGCTTTCTCTGGTCTCTCCCTGGACAATCCCTTGGACTTGATGCAGCGCTCGTGAATAAGCTGATGCCCTGCGCTTAGCTCTAAAGTAGCGCTGCAGAACTTTGGAGTTTACATGCACGACTATGATTACCCTGTCGCTATGCCACTGATCATACATGGCTACATTTATAAGTTATTTATGATGATCATTGTACAAATAGGTTGTTCATTGCCAGCACCTGATGCGTAGAAGACTAAGCAAAGTATATTTGATATCGATGTGGATTGTCCCATTATGCTAGAGTTGTGATATATAGGTTTCCCTGAATTGCTGGACTTGGTCCATTCAGGGTCACATTATGCATTCTCAGCTATAATGATGAACTACACATGTATACACAAACATACATGCATTGCATACGTACATACACACATATACATACAGACATACTTACAATGTACATAATGGTAACATACATACATAAAGTAATGCATGCATGCATATATACATACATACATACATACATACATACATACATACATACATACATACATACATACATACATACATACATACATACATACATACATACATACATACATACATACATACATGAATACATACATACATACATACATACATACATACATGCATACATGCATGTATACATACACTCATACATACGTACATGCATACATACATACATACATACATACATACATACATACGTACTTAAATGCATACATGCATATTATACACACACTCATACATAAGTACATGCACACATACATGCATACATAAAGGGGTTATTGACCACAATACATGCATACATAAAGGGGTTATTGACCACAATAAAGCAGTTATTTACGTGCATTTATTAAATACACGCAAATAACTGCTTTATTGTGGTCAATAACCCCTTACGTAAAGCCTGTACATCAATATAGACTCCAATTAGCCGAGATTTTCGATGGTGTTGATGTAAGGAGATGTGGTTGTTGAAGCTGGAGTTGTTCAGCTGTCTGGCTCCAGAGCCCGATTAAGCTGTCACCCATAAATAAGTCATTTCGTCTGGCTGGCTTTCGACGGACGGACGGACGGACGGACGAGAGGAGAGACAGATCGGCGAAGAAAGGATAGGATGGACGGACAGACGGATACAAGAAGAGACAGGTGGTCGAAGAATGGGCAGGACGGACGGACAGACGGATACAAGAAGAGACAGGTGGTCGAAGAATGGGCAGGACGGACGGACAGACGGATACGGACGGAAGGGGCAGGACGGACGAAACGGACGAAGACAGGGGTCAAGAATGGGCGCGGACGACAAAAGAGCGCGAAGAATGGGCCGACAAAAGAGCGCCCGACAAAAGAGCGCCCGACAAAAGAGCGACCGACATAAGAGCGAAGGGATCTATCAACGGGGCTTATCAAGGGGACGACAAGCAAAAGGGCCAATTTAAACAATTAGCATGTTACGGCCTATAAACTTAGTTCTATGGGGTTAAGTGTGAAATTGTTTCAATCTGGCTCTGATATTATTAGGCCTTTGAAATATACGTTGTTCGGCCCTTTTGATCTGAAAAGAAGATTGTTGAGCGCTGTTTAAAACTTTTCTTATAAAAGGACGTGAAGACTTCCAGTGACCAAAGAAAATGAGCATGGAGAAGGTTGAACTGTAACTTCTAGTTGACTCAATAACCAACACGAACGTTTTAGAACGTTTATAGACTTTTCGTTGAACAGTATGTATTAGTATTAAATCAGACATTTATTTAGTATTAAATTCTCTTTTCTTCATAGCACTTTTTTGAATAAATTGCACTAAGATTAATCTTTCTGGTTTCTTTGATATATAATCTTAAAAGTACACTTCATGTGTGGTCGTCTCAACATCGCTCTTATGTCGGTCGCTCTTTTGTTGTGCCACCGACGGACGGACGGACGGATACAAGAAGAGACAGATGGTCGAAGAATGGGAAGGACGGACGGACGTACGGAGGGACAGGCAGATAGACAGACAAATGGATGGGAAGATGGATATGGGGGCGGGGAATATAAAGAGAAAGGACTCAAAGGAGACGGAGATAGACAGAGAATCAAAGAGGGATTGGAAGAGATGGAAAGAGACGGCAGGCGGACTAGGCTGTGCGGATGAAGGAAGAAGAGGGAAGTTGGAAGGGAGGGAGAGAGTGAGTGAGGCAGGCAGCCATGGAGAGAGAGGAAGGGAAGGAGGAAGGGAGGTAAAGATGGATGGCTGTCGGTCACTCTCAGGCAGAGAGTCGTAAGGAGGGAAGAAAAGGAAGGAAATGGAGCTATTGAGGAACAACAGAAGGAAATCAAGGAAGAGAAGAAGGAAGAGAAGGCGAAGGAAGGCGAGGGAGTGGTAGGCATGAAGACGGTCACCAGGGGAAAGAGGCAGAAGGGAACAATAGGAAAAAGAGCGATAGACATAGAGACGGAAGGAGGTACGGCTGGATGAAGGAAGAGAAGGAGAGGGAGATAGGGAGAGGGAAGGAGAGGCAGTGAAGAGGCATGAAGACGGACACTAGAGGAAAAAGGCAGAAGGGAAGAATAGGAAAAAGAGTGGGCGACAGAGAGATGGAAGGAGGTACGGCTGGATGAAGGAAGAGAAGGAGAGGCAGTGAAGAGGCATGAAGACGGTCACCAGAGGAAAGAGGCAGAAGGGAACAATAGGAAAAGAGTGATAGACAGAGAGATGGAAGGAGGTACGGCTAGAAGGAAGGAGGGAGAGGGAGGAGGCAGTGAAGAGGCATGAAGACGGACACCAGAGGAAAAAGGCAGAAGGAAAGAATAGGAAAAAGAGTGGGCGACAGAGAGATGGAAGGAGGTACGGCTGGATGAAGGAAGAGAAGGAGAGGCAGTGAAGAGGCATGAAGACGGTCACCAGAGGAAAGAGGCAGCAGGGAACAATAGGAAAAGAGTGATAGACAGAGAGATGGAAGGAGGTACGGCTGGATGAAGGAAGAGAAGTAGAGGGAGATAGGGAGAGGGAAGGAGAGACGGTGAAGAGGCATGAAGACGGTCACCAGAGGAAAAAGGCAGTTCAGGGAAGAATAGGAAAAAGAGTGGGCGACAGAGAGATGGAAGGAGGTACGGCTGGATGAAGGAAGAGAAGGAGAGGCAGTGAAGAGGCATGAAGACGGTCACCCGGGGAAAGAGGCAGAAGGGAAGAATAGGAAAAAGAGTGGGCGACAGAGAGACGGATGGAGATACGGCTGGATCATGCAAGAAAGGGAAGGAGGGGGAGATAGGGAGAGGGAGAGGGAAGGGGAAGCGGTGGGATATGGAGATGATCTCTGTATCCAGTCGACGTTCAGAGAACGATGAGGACGACTCGGTTATCGCACGTTACAGTGGCCCACATGAAAGAAGGGATGGATGACCGCACCTGGCAGGCGAAGGACTCAAAGACTGGGCTAAAGTTCACCGGGCGGGGCATTAACTCGGCGTTTTATCAATGTCGTGGTTATTACATTGGTCTGTGATCAACACCCCAGTCCTAAGAGAGGCGCCCTGGAAGATCTGCCATCTAGCGGACGAAAGGCGTCAACAACATAGCCAATAATAGATTGCATTGCTTGACAGGAAATTATCCGAGGTATGGCTCATGGATTCCGGATGATGAAAGACCGCGGACTTAGCAGGCGGCCGCGATCTCGAAGAATCGAAATAGATTAGAAGTATTGTTCGGCGCTACATGTGTTTACAGGTTTGGTGTCGTGGGATAAAGGGAATGACGGATGCTAGTAATCAGGTCCATCATTACAACTAAGGCTTAGGGAAGACTTCTTGCTTTAGTCTGAACTTAAATTCAGGGTCAGATGTCACGCTAATATCATCGTTGTGATTCGAGTGCTATGATCAACACAAAAGATTTCAATAAGGGAACAAAGTGGGCCATTGGTAAAAATTTGCTGGCGCAGTCCTTAACTAGGTTTTTGCGCAAACAGAAGTTAGGCCTCCGTGATATTAGAGGACAAGTTAGACTCCGCTCATTTGCACGGGTAGGCCTCTTTGTTCAAGCGATT